>JAODAL010073106.1:0-14853 GCA_025379985.1 Phyllomedusa bahiana | reverse complement strand
AAAACCTGAGGCTTTGAAAAAGGAAACGCTGTTCTATGTAAAACGAGGTTGTGATTTTCCAGCCAATCGCAACCATACACATCCCAGTCATGACGTCGCACACACATCTACCTGCTCTATTCTATAATAGATTTGCTGGCCGCCAAAATTACAGGAAGCGCCGAAAAAGGCGCGATCTTAATAGATGATGCTCAGATTTTAACCTTAATTATCGAATGATCTGGAAATTTCGATCACCATAAAAACCTTGCCGATTTCAACTTTGTCGATAAAAATCGCTCAACACTAGCTATGAACATACCATGTAATGTACTGGGAATAGGAAAAAAATTCTAAGTGGGGTGAAGTGTGAAAAAAACACACTTGCACCATGTTTGCAGGGGTTTGCTTTTATGGTGTTCATTCTTCAGTATAAATGATCTGTTTTCTGCAGAATGATACTTTTCGGTGATACCAAAAATGTATTGTTTTGGTTATGTTATAGTACTTACTTAATATAACATTTTTTTTATTTGCGCTGCAGCACCATTTTCTACAACCATTAACTTATGTTTTTCCACCTATGTACCTGAGTCACATGTGGTATGCATGTGACTTTTGATCACTTTTTTTATTGATAATGTATATATTTATTCCTATGAGTAATTGTGCTGGTTGGGGGCCCAGTGCACAGCTCTGCCCAGGGGCCCATAATGCTGTTAAGACGGCCCTGTTGTGGGGGCCCCCCCTTTGTCCACCCATAACTGTGGGGGCCCCCCTTTCTTAACCTTGCCCACTTACTAGACCTCTTCCCCCCACCCCACAGCTGTATGTGAGGTCTGGGGCCCTCTTCCCCCTCCCTTCCCTGTATGTGTGGTCGGGGGCCCCCTTCCCACCTGGCTATGTCTGTGGTGGGGGCTGACTGTGCTTGTGAGAGGGCCCCCTCCTCCCTGTTTGTGTGGGGGAGGAGAGGTCCTTCTCACGTACCCACATGTCCCAGGGGGTGAAGGGGGCCCCCCACCACACACACAGCCAGGGAGAGCAGGGGGCCCTCTCAAGCCCCAACATGGCCCGGGGGAGGAGGGGGCCTATGAAGCAGGGGATGCAGAATGTTGTCTGGATATACCAGCTCTGTAGCCCCCTGCATGCTTCTTATGTCTGCAGCCTTCAGGCTCCACAAGCTCCAGCAAGCACCTGTTATCTCTTAGTTTACACACAAATTACACTGAAAGCCAGCAGCTTTTACTTCTGTTCTAGTGGTGTTCACCCAAATTGTACTGACAACAGGCAGAGATCTTTACTCAACTACAAGGACAAATGTCAGCTTCAAGTAAAGATCTCTGCTTGCTGTCATTGACATGTGAGTGAAAACAACGGAGGGAGAAGCAATCAGCTTTGCGAGAAGACCCTGCTCAGCCTATAACTAACTTGGGCTGGTAGTGCAGCAGTAGAGCTTTGCTCTTACAATGAAGGGGTTTGGAGTTCTAGTCCCTCACACAGTATTTTTTCCCCCCTAAATTCTACACATATGTAGAGAGACCTAAAATATATATGTCAATCTCTATAATGATATATATATACACATACATAGCTCCCCTATATCATGTCTCATACCCCAGAGTATATGCATTGTATCACGTATGTTGGAAGTGATTGGTGTGACTACTGCGAACATGGGACACTAGATAGGGGAGCTTTGTATGTGTGTATAAATAAAATTATAGATGTCTACACATATATTTTCATATCTTTACATCTGTGTACAATTTATAAAAGAAAATAAAAAAAAAATACTGATGGGGCTTGAACTCCCAACCTCTTTCTTGCAAAGCACTAGACTACACATACAGCTTGTATAAATATGGTGTTGAATCCTTATGTTATACACTACAGATGATGATGTCATATGGAGGCTGGGCTTGCATTAGATCTGAGGAACAGAATGCCCTCTTTTCAAAGTAGCAGCTTAAGGACTGGACCTGTGAGGAGGTGAATTAACCTCTTGGCAACAGCCCTTTAAACAGGCAGTAATTGCCCAGATCCTTCACCCTAGAGCTAGAAGATGTATATAGAGCCAGCAGACCTTGGTTTCACTATCGATTTTAACAGCTCAGAGGGGAGTAAACACAAAGTGTGCAGGCAGCCAATCACAGCGCAATGGGCGTGGCCGGGGCGTTTCCTGTCTAGGGGCGTATCCCAACAGGCTGAATGAAATGTCATGTGTGCAAACACATATAGCGTAAAGAGTACTCCTTTTTCTACTTATTTACTATAGAAAATCAATAACATAGTAACACTTATCAGACGAATAGCAGTAATCATGACACACTTAGCTCAGTCCTTAGAGTCCTTCACTTAAGGTACGAATATTTAGCATGCCACGAGAGGAAACGAGCCAGAGCAGATCCTAGTTGTTACTCCATGTTGCCCGGTACAGATACAGTTATATACTGATATAGTTATAGACAGATGATCTGAATTCCTGAAGAGAACTGGTTAAAGACAATAACCAAAGCCTCTTATAGTTATAAACAGACGATCTGAAGAGAAATGGTTAAAGAGTAGCCATAAGCCTGTTTTAGACAGAAGATCTGCGTTTTTGATAAGCCTGTTATACAGATAGTATTGACAGATGATATTTGAGATTAGCAGCTGATGAGCAGAAGACATTGATTAGTGTTAGGTATGTTCGGGCCTTAACCTCAACATACACGTGTGTTAATTTGTTCTTTTTTACTTAGGTAAAAAAAAAACTGCATTCAGGGTTAATTTTATATTCAGGCTACATCACTTGTTATCTTTCACACTGAAATTCTGGCAGAGTGTATAACCTTGGCTTCGATTCAAAGCATCTGTTAAGGGGGGGTTTGTCACTGCGGGCACATTTTCTCCCCTCGGCTCTATGGCGTACTGAAAAATTATAGCGCTCAGTCAAAAGGTGCAGTCGAGTAGTTTGATCGAAGAGAAAAATAGTAAAATATATATGAGACACTAGAGACAAAGTTAATGATACGCTCTGTGTAACGAGCATAAATCACAGAGATTACACACTAGTATGTGGGAGACAAGCACTGAAAGAAAATAACGATATCTTGGCAAAGCATAATTACATTGAAACTGAATGTAAAAAATAAGAAGGATTTGAGGAATGCATATGTATAAGGAGTGAGCTGCCGCCATTCCAAGATGGCGACTTTCAATGTTGGTGGACTGACGTCATCTAATTCCATTAACGCTGAAAGTTGCGTAGATTGTGGGAGGGAACGTACAACACTGTACTACTGTATTACCTCAACTCCTAAATTGCGCAAAAGAAATGGGCTGCCAAAAATTACCAGCTTTGGAGCATGTTAAAATGGCGTGTATTTTACAGAGCACAACAGTAGAAAAACACTTAATTAACCTTCGGATATGAATTATGCTACAGCCAAAATTTCTTCTTTGGCGTTGAAAAACAATGTTTCTTTTACTGACTACAACTGCAGAAAAATACTTAGTTAACCCTTGGATGTAAATTGCGCAAAAGAAATGTGCTGCCAAAAATTACCAGCTTTGTAGCGTGTTAAAACGGCATGTATTTTACGGAGCACAACAGCAGAAAAATGCTTAATTAACCTTCGGATATGAATTATGCTACAGCCAAAATTTATTCTTTGGCATTGAAAAACAACGTTTCTTTTACTGACTACAACAGCAGAAAAACACTTAATTAACCCTTGGATCTAAATTGCGCAAAATAATTGAGCAACCAAAAATGAAGTGGTATTTGGATCTTAAAAACGCTGTTTCTTTAACTGAATACAACAGCAACAACAGGCTTAAGATAACCCCTGGATATGCAATGTGCTCAAGAACTGAGCAGATAGCATTAAAATGTGTATGCAGCTGAATTAGACGCACACTGGACTTCAATTCCAATACCCCACAAAATCAAAATTAGAACGTAAGAGAAGCAGTCTCTGAGACAAGCTGTGACACCCCCCAAAAATATCTTTATAAAAGGTAGTTCTTTAGTGTGAGATATCAGCAGAAGCAGCTTCACTACAAAGCACATTGAGAGCAGTGTGAACTGCCCGCGTCACTTCCGTCACTACAGCACGTCATTTAGGTTACTCCTTTCTTCCTCCCAGACTTCTTTGCCCCATGTAACGCCATGTGCACGCAGCCATTTTATCAATTAAAAACACGCTTTGTTCCTGCGAATCAACCCAAACTTCGACTTCGTTCAGAATCGAAGTTTTCCTGAAATTCTAAACTAATTCCACTTTGTTAGAATTGATTCGCCCATCTCTACTCTTAATCTTTTGAAATGCCTTCTGACCCCAACCGCATTTTGTCATCAAAGAGGTCTTCAGAAAATGGATTATCCACAGTGGTGGGTACATGAGTTGACATTTGGGCTACCTTCGCTTCATGTTGGACGGATGCTCACAATGATGATGACGACATTTGTGGCCGTGACTGGGAGGACTGGGAGGTAAGACTGCTGGACTCAGGTTGCATTAACCACTGAAGAACAGATTGGCGCCACTGTTCGTTACTGAGATTCACAGGGCACCGACGCAGCGATGACAGGACTGACGGTCCTGCAACCGACGATCCGCTGGCTTGCGTGTTGTCGCCCGAACTGCAAGGAGCACCTTCTCTCGTACCTCTACCTCCATGTCCTACACCCCTCTTTGCTCGCTTATCACCTGCATTTCGCTCCATGTTCAGAAAGATATACATTCAAAAAGGTATGGAAGAGTTTTTGACAGTCTCTTATTGAAAGACGGCAAATCACAGCTATTCTTAAATCCCTCTAATTTCCTACAGCCAACTAGGATTAGAAACAGAATTGTTTCTAGCGAATACCTGTGAAATGCAGTCTGGTGGAAGAATCGTAAGACCAAATCAACAGTGTTCTTCCTTCAGTCCCAGGGATTTACAACTGCCCAGTAGGACTAGGAATTGATAGTTTTCAACAAACTATCATAAAAGTGCGCTATCTGCGCCAAACTGAGATTCATCGAGTGCAATAAAACTATTCAAAAGTTACACGGATGATAAAATGAGTTTTTTGCAGCAATGACAAATGAGAACAGTTACTAGAAAATTTTTCTATCAAAATTGGCGTACAACGTGGCTATTTGAAAAAAACTGGGGCTGCACCACGTGCAATACAGCTATTTAAAAGTTATACTGATAACAAAAGGTGTTTTTTGCACCAATGAAATACACCAACAGTTACTACAACATTTTTGTATCCAAATTTAAGTACAAGGTGGCTCTTTGAACAAAACTGTGCCGTACCAGGTGCAATACAGCTATTTAAAAGTTATACGGATAACAAAAGGTGTTTTTTGCACCAATGAAATACACCAACAGTTACTACAAAATTTCTGTATCCAAATTTAAGTACAAGGTGGCTCCTTGCAAAAAACTGGGCCATACCACATGCAATACAGCTATTTAAAAGTTATACCGATAATAGAAGGTTGTTTTTGCACCAATGAAATACACCAACAGTTACTACAAAATTCATGTATCCAAATTTAAGTACAAGGTGGCTCTTGGCAAAAAACTGTGCAGCATCACGTGCAATACAGCTATTTAAAAGTTATACGGATAACAAAAGGTGTTTTTTGCACCAATGAAATACACCAACAGTTACTACAAAATTTCTGTATCCAAATTTAAGTACAAGGTGGCTCTTAGAACAAAACTGGGCCGCACGACGTAAAATATAGCTATTTAAAAGTTACACGGATTAGAAATTGCGTTTTTTGCAGCAATGACACACGAGAACAGATACTAGAAAATTTCAATGTCAATGTCCAGTTCAACTAAAATGGTGGTTCAAAGACTCCTTTTTCCGGCACTTTTTAATCTGTGGGTCAGACAGGTTTAAGGGTCATGCTGCAGTCCAGGACAGGGCTAGTCATTGTCCAGTTCAACTAAAATGGTGGTTCAAAGACTTCTTTTTCAGGCACTTTTTAATCTGTAGGTCATGCAGAGTTAAGGGTCATGCTGCGGTCCAGGACAGGCATAGTCAATGTCCTGTTCAACTAAAATGGTGGTTGAAAGACTCCTGTTTCCGACACTTTTTAATCTGTGGGTCATGCAGATTTAAGAGTCATGCTGCGGTCCAGGACAGGGATAGTCAATGTCCAGTTCAACTAAAATGATGGTTCAAATAATTCTGCCTTCTGGCACTTTTTAATTTGTGGGTCATGCAAGTTTAAGGGTCATGCTGTGGTACAGGACAGGGATGGTAAATAGTCCGTGACTTTTTTTCTGTGACTCTTGTTGCCTAATTGTCTTGCCTAAGATGTATCCAGTTTTCTGTTGTGGATGTTAATTCCAGCTTCTCCACCCCTGTTTGGGTGTAAGAATGAAGCTGTTGTTCCTCTCCCATAGACTTTAATGGTCATCGGCGATAATCTATTATTGACTATCGGCATGATAATTGCCGATATCGACTATCGACTCGATAACGATAGTTGACACAATCGCTCATCACTACTCGTATGCTTTATAAGAGTGAGATCACAGACGTCCATGCAAGCACTGTGTGATGCGCATTACACAAGTCTGGAATGGTGACCTGAAAAACGTTGAAGACACCTCGACTTCAATATTGTCATACGAAGCGTTGCCTAGAGATTGCAAATGGGTCTAGAGGATGCAAATGGGTCTGAAGAAATCAAAGGAAAAGTAGGCTAACAGATTGAGAAATTGAATGAACTGTCAAGTTCGATTGAGGAAGTCTGATGATTTGGGCTTGTTTCACAGACAAAGGCATTGGATACTTGTCCAGGATCAATGGTTGTCTCAATTCTGAGCTATATGTGATTAACCTACAAGATGAATTACTTCGTACACTCAAGTACTATGTGTAAGAAAAGGACGACACAGTGTTCCGCAGGACAATGACCCTAAGCATACATGGAGATTGGCGGAGAAATGGTTCAATGACAATACAGAAGAGTTTCTAAAGTTTCTGGATGGGCTCCAACAGTCCCCAGACCGCAAACCAATCAAACACCTGTGAGTAAAGTTGAAGCAAAAGCTGTATTTGTACCCAAATGACCAGTATGAAACAACATGGGATAAGATTTTGTTTAAGACATGCTTGAATCTGATCTAGAGTATGCCCAGAAGGATTCAGGCAGTGTTGAAAACCAAAGGTGGATTTACAAAATACTAACAAAATAATAAAAAATAAAATTAAGATTTTAAGGAGCAAAACAGTAACCATTAAGTTACATGACAAGAATTTCAATAACTAAGCATATGCTAAAAAGCTGCAAGTAAAATTTATGTATGAGATAGCCGGTGTCAGTGTATTGTCATGCATTAAAAGAGGCATGGACTTGTTAGACAGGGAAATAATATTACCAATTAACAAAACAGAAAAGTGCAACCTTATGTGGAATATGCACTTCAGTCCTTGTAAATGGTTTATAGAAAAGATGTTGAGGAATTGCAAAAAGTATTCAGAAATGCAACTAAAATGATTAGTATCATGGTGGTTAAGAAAAGTTTAAAGGAATTAAAATTATTTAGACTTGAAAAGACACATCTAAGGAGAATGTGATTAGTTTAAATATACAAATAGCCCATACAAAGCTGTTTCACATAAACCCACCTCAAAAGTGAATTTGACACTTCTGATTGATGAAAAAAAGTTCAAACTTCAAAAGTGACAACCCATCTTTATCATAACAGCTGTGAATATGTGGAATAGCTGTCTCAGGACCTGGTAGTAGCAGAATCAGGTGAGGACTTTAAAAAAGGCTTTGATGAGTATTCAGAAACAAATAATATTAACGCCTATGGGTTTGTTATCTTTCCTATGGATCAATAAACATAAACGAGCTTCTTATGCATTTTACTCAAATGTACCTCTTCTTCTCATTTTTGGTGGAAGTAGTGTATATTATCTTTTGACACTTTTTGAGTCTTATAATTAGAGATGGGGAATTGATTCTAAAGAAGTGGAATTCGTTTAGAGTTTCAGGAAAACTTCGGTTCTGAACGAAGTTGAAGTTTGGGGGACTTCGGGTGAACGAAGCGTGCTTTTCATTGATAAAATGGCTGCGAGCACATGGCGGTACATGGGGCAAAGAACTCTGGGAGGAAGAAGAGCATAGCCTGCATGACATGTGCAGAGATGAAGCCACTCAGAGACCGGCGGGATTCTGTGACGTCACCGCACTATATAAGTCCAGGCGTGACGCTGGGAGCTCACACTCCTCTCACTGTACTGATTAGGGAAGGTGCTAGTGCGGCTGATTGTGATAGCTCTTACTGAAGAACTGATTTTTAAACAGCGATTTTTGTGGGGTTTCTCAGCTTGTGTCAGAGACTGCTTCTCTTAATGTTCTATTTCTGATTTTTTGGGGTATTGGATCTGAAGTCCAGTGTGCGTCCACTGCAGCTGCATATACATTTTAATGCTATCTGCTCACAGCACATTGAATATCCAAGGGGGATCTAAGCCAGTTCCTGTTGTATTCATTTAAAGAAACAGCATTTTCACAATCCAAATACCACTTCATTTTTGGTTGCTCAATTCTTTTGCGCAATTTACATCCAGGGGTTAATGAAGCGTTGTTTTTCTGCTGTGGTGACACCAAGAAACCGATTTTTTCACCGCCTAAAAAATCCAATTTTCCTGTAGCATAATTCACAAGCGAAGGTTAATTACAATTTTTTCTCTTGTTGTGTAGCGTAAAAAATACGTCATTGTAAAACTCTACAAAGCTAGTAGTTTGTGGCTGCTCAATTCTTTTGCACAATTTACATCCAGGGGTTAATTAAGCGTTGTTTTTCTGCTGTGGTGACTCCAAGAAACCGTCTTTTTCACCGCCAAAAAATACAATTTTCCTGTAGCATAATTCACAAGCGAAGGTTAATTAAATTTTTTTCTCTTGTTGTGTAGCGTAGAAAACATGCCATTGTAACACGCTACAAAGCTAGAAGTTTGTGGCTGCTCAATTCTTATGCGCAATTTACATCCAGGGGTTAATTAAGCGTTGTTTTTCTGCTGTGGTGACAAAAATAAACCGTCTTTTTCACCGCCAAAAAATACAATTTTCCTATAGCATAATTCACAAGCGAAGGTTAATTACAATTTTTTCTCTTGTTGTGTAGCGTAAAAAACACGCCATTGTAACACGCTACAAAGCTAGTAGTTTGTGGCTGCTCAATTCTTTTGCGCAATTTACATCCAAGGGTTAACTAAGTATTTTTCTGTAGTTGTACTCAGTAAAAGAAACTTTCTTTTTCACCGCCACAGAAGAAATTCTGTAGCATAATTCATATCCGAAACTTAATTAAGCCTTTGTGCTTTTACATTCAGTAAAATACACAGAGTTTTTAAACAGCACATACAAGTCAGTTTTTCCTGGCCATTTGTGGAGCGCAGTTTATGTCCAAGGGTTACCCAAGCTTGTTAGTGGGTTCATTTGGAGTCAAATATAGGGTGTGTATTTATCATATACAGATATCTTCAACAAACAGTGTCTGTACATTTTAGAACAAACAGTATGTCAGACAGAGAGGTGGCAGGCTCTTCACCTGCGAGTGGCAGTGGCACAAACATTCCTGGAGCAGGCCCAGGTCGCAGCACAGCAAGGGGACGTCGCAGCAGGGGGTCACTCGGTGAGGCCACAACTGCCGGTGTCATCTAGCGGCCGTGTGCTGACTAGCAACCCAAGGGTTCTTGATTGGTTGACTAGGTCATCCACTTCCTCCCAGATGACATCTGACAACCCCAGCCAAGAGTCGGTGGGAACGTCAGACACAACCCTTAGTTGGCATGGCCCGGGAGCGGGTCAGCGGCCCTCACCTGTCCTCAACCCGCCTCTGTCCCATCCGATTCCCTCAGCCAGAGATCTACTATGTGGTCTGGGCTCAGCACCACTATATAGTGAGGATGAACAATTTGAGGAGGGCAGTCAGCAGCTACTTGGCAGTGAAGAAATGGGGCCAGTATCCCCTACTTCTTGCAGTAGGCGGCAAAGTGTAGATGTGGAGAGTGGCATGGGAGGTCATGTTGTGAGGGGTCAGCCTCTGCATACCAAGACCGGTGATGAGGACAGCAGTGACGATGAACACAAATTGATGATGATGTAGCCGACCGCACTTGGGAGCCGGGTGAAGCAAGGGCTTCATCATCTTCAGGATAAGAGGGCGTCAGCTTGCGCGTCAGGCAGCGGCGCAGCCAGCAAGTGGGTTATGTGGCCGTTAGTCAGCAGGGTAGCAGCACTGTGAGGTCGGGAGCCAAGCGGCCATGGGGTAGAAAACCCGCTTTGCAGGTCCAAGAAAGTAGCAGCGCAGGGGCTCAGCGAGGCAGCGGCGGTAGTAGTCACTCAGTGCGGAGCGTTGGCGGTAAAATCAGCTACTCGGCGGTGTGGCAGTTCTTTGCTAAGACACTGGAGGAGCCGAATATGTGTATATGTAGAATCTGTGGGCAGAAAGTGAAGCGTGGCCAGGGAGCTAACATTGGCACCACGACCCTGCGTCAACACATGCAGCGTCACCATCCGGTGGCCTGGGAGAAATGTGGCTCAGAGGTGGTGGTCCATCCAGCCGCCGCAGCAGCCAGTGGCACGCATGCCATTACAGCCAGTCAAGGCTCCACCACCTCTGCAGAAGGGAGCTGTTTCTCTTTGACATCATCTCTCCTCGCTACACATGGCGCCAGCAGTCGTTCAGCAAGGCGATTGCAAAGAGACAACAGTATGTGTCCAACCATCCTAAGGTGCAGCAGCTGACCGTGCTCCTGTCCAAGTTGTTGGTACTGCAGTCCCTCGCTTTCCAAATTGTGGACTCTGCACCATTCAGAGAACTAATGGCTTGTGCCGAGCAGAAATGAAGAGTTCCAAGCCGTAATTTATTTTCCAAATAGGCAGTACCAGCACTTCATAAATATGTAGAACAGAAAGTGGGCCAGTCCTTGAGCTTATCGGTTTGTTCCAAGGTGCGCGGCAGCGCAGACATCTGGAGCTGTAACTACGGTCAGGGCCAGTACATGTCCTTTACGGCCCACTGGGTGAGTGTGCTTCCGGCCCAGGCACACCAACAACTTGGACCGGAGACGCCGCTTTCTCCTCCACATTATCAAACTGCGGCTCCTGCGCCAATGTCCGCCTCCTCCTGCTCCACCAACACCACCATCTCAGCCTCCACAAGTACTGCTCCATCATACCACATGTGTAGGGCACAGTGGTGTCATGCAGTTCTACACCTGGCTTGCCTCGGCGAACGAAGTCACACAGGGGAGGAACTGCTCCGCATCATGCAGCAAGAAATCGATGTGTGGCTTTCTCCGTGCCAACTGCAAATCGGAACCATGGTGACGGACAATGGGAGGAACATGGTGTCCGCGCTGCACCGAGGAGGGATTGTCCATGCGTCCTGCATGGCGCATGTGTCCAATCTGGTTGTGAAAAGGTTCCTGAAGTCTTCCACAGATCTTCAGAAGATTCTAAAAATGGCCAGGAAACTTTGCATGCACTTTATCCATTCTTACAAAGCCAGGAACACCCTCCTCGAGTTGCAGCGGCAGAACGGCCTCCCCCAACACACTCTGATAGGCGATGTTTCCACCCGTTGGAATTCCAGCATGCACATGTTGGACCGACTGTATGAACAGCGAAAGGTCATTAATGATTTTTTGATGATCCAGGCGGACAGGAGTACTCCCCTGTGTAACTTTGATGTCAGCCAGTGGCAGCTCATGCGTGACACCTGCCGTTTGTTGAGGCCATTCGAGGAGGCGACGTTATTTTTCAGGACTACGGGATGAATAACGTCATTCCACTGCTTCATATCCTGGAACAGATACTGAAAAATCTGTCTGGGCAGGGGACTGGAGACGTGGTGACTACATCTCGGGGCACTTTGAGTCCGCTGGGGACTGAAATGGAGGAGGAGGAGGGGACATTGGAGCAGAAGCATTGTCTGGTGAAATGAGTGGATTTTCTACCCAGGTGACAAGAGAGGAGGAGCAGGGAGCAGCTGGAGCAGGTAGATGGAGATGAGGAAGACGAGGCAGATGACCCGCAAGCACCATGGCAGTATCCCAGTGGAGATGGAGGCAGGGAGCCCCTCGGAGGTCACTTGTGCAGATGGCCCGCAGCATGCTGATTTGCCTGGCTAGTGAAAGCCGAATAGTCAGATCCGGCAGAGGGAAGACTGCTGGCTCTCCCCCCTATGGGACCCTCGCTCCCGGTCCAAATGGGAGCCTTTTTTCCAGCTATTGAGAGGGAGGAAAAACTCAAATACTATAGGGAAATCCTCTGTAGTCAGTCGGCCGCTGCCTATGTACGGCATCGTCCCTCCTCTGACAGGTCTGACCGGGGGGTTCCTCAGCGCTCACGTACTACTGCCGCGGCTGCTGGGAGAAGGTGGGGGGGTAGGAGCAGTACCAGCTCATTCAGCAGCAACCTAAGTCTGGAGTCACTGCTTCCTTCACCCGCCTAGTGAGGAGGGCAGTCCCAGCAGCAGCAGCAGGACCTGGAGCAGTCCCTGAACCAACAGGTGGTGGCCTACATGGACAGCACTCTGCCACCCTTTTTAGACGATTCGCTGGACTACTGGGCAGCCAAACTGGATTGGTGGCCGCAACTTGCCGAGTTTGCAGTGGAGAAGCTGTCCTGCCGGCCAGTAGTGTGGCATCAGAGCGGGTGTTCAGTGCGGCGGGGGGGCCATCGTTACCCCAAGGAGAACCCGCTTGTCCACGGGAAATGTGGAGCGACTGACCTTTGTCAAGGTCTGACCTCATGCTGCTGCTGTGGCTGCTGCCGTGACCTACACACTCTGTCATTGTCCCACTGTCGACCTCATGCTGCTGCTGTGGCTGCTTTCCGTGACCTACACACTGTGTCATTGTCCCACTCTGTGGCCTAATCCTGTTTCTGCCAGCTCCAGAATGTCATTGTGCCACTGTCTGACCTCATGCTGCTGCTGCCATGACCTACACACTGTGTCATTGTGCCATTGTCTGACCTCATGCTGCTGCTGTGGCTGCTGCCGTGATCTACACACTCTGTCATTATGCCACTGTCTCACCTCATGCTGCTGTGGCTGCTGCCGTGACCTACACACTCTGTCATTGTGCCACTGTCTGACCTCATGCTGCTGCCGTGGCTGCTGCCATGACCTACACACTGTGTCATTGTGCCACTCTGAGGCCTACTCCTTTTTTTGCCACCTCTAGAATGTCATTGTGCCACTGTCTGACCTCATGCTGGTTCTGTGGCTGCTGCCGTGACCTACACACTGTGTCATTGTCCCACTCTGTGGCCTACTCCTGACCTCATGCTGCTGCTGCTGTTGATGCCGTCAACTCCACACTGTGTCATTGTGCAACTCTTTGGCCTACTCCTGTTTTTCCCACCTCCAGAATTTCATTGTGCCACTCTCTGACCTCCTGCTGCTGTGGCTGCCGCCGCCATCTCCACACTGTCCTTTTACATTATTATAATTTAGCTTTTTTTTTCAAGTGTGATAACATACAACATACACCCCTACCTGCAGTTTTAAAGGTATTTTTTAAACGTGTAGATGTTTTTAATTTCGTTGCACACCCCATAAGTAATAAACAATGTCCTAATCATCCCCAAAACACTTCTTAGTTGAGAAAACATTTGCCCTTCTGGCTTCTGAGAGTGATTCAGCCAATCAATTCAATGGTTTCATTTTTCCTCCAAATCCTTCTTCAGTGATTTGGGACAGCCCCCCCCACCCCTCGAGATCAGATGATGCGACCCCATAGTGACTCCAGCCCCAGAAAATTTTAAGCCTCAAATTGTGCAATTTGTGTCCAGCCCTGGAGCCCTTTTTGATAAATATTAACCTCACAGAAATCACCTTTTCAAAATGTGATTTTTTAGAGAAATTTGAAGCTCTCCTGATTGCCCCTAACGGTGAGAGCCAGTGCTGCCATCAGCCATCTGTTAACGTGGAGGTCCAGCTGCCAGGGACAGACTTACAGTGGGTGCGGTGAGAGCCAAGGCTAGCGTCTGTCATCTATTAACCCCGCAGGTTCAGCAGCCAGGGCCGGAGTTTACAGTGGTTGCGGTGAGAGCCCAGGCTGGCGTCTGTCAAACTATTAAAAACGCAGGTTTTAAAAAGCCCTTATGCGCCGCAACATCAACAGTCGTGCTGAAGCAGAGTGCGGAAGCGGAAGTGTGAGGTAAGCCTTCCTCAGTACACAGTCAAGACCTGGGTAGCGCTTGCTCCTCCGTATGATGCGGACCAATTGAGCTTCACTTGGAAATACTGGTGGTTAACGCTCCTGTTCCACCCAGGTGCCCTTTTTCTTGGGATTCTTTTTCTCAATTTACTCAACGTGCTGGGAAAATTGTCTCTGTACTTTGTTCTCTGTCTGTGCTCCATACTCCATGTTTCTCTGAATAAACCCACATTCTGGTCAAATTTTCTGTACCTCCTTTGTACAATTCAGAGGAATTTTTTACCAGCTATTTTGTACATGCAAGTTTTTTAGTAGTTTAATTCTAGAAAAAAACATTTTTAAAATAGGATGGAATCCCACCATGTCTTTGTTTCTCTTTTTTAAATGTATTAAATGGGTTGTCTCAATACAGGGATTGTAGCTATGTTAAAGATGTTGCAAAAACAAATCCCTTTTTGCAATATGTGTCCATTAAAAAGTGTCCTACCTATTCCTGTTTCTGACAGCACCATCACCCTTGAAGCCACTTTTGACAATTGTGAAGAACAAATGTTGTTAGAAGCAACATTTTTTTTTTTAATAGGACCTGTAGTATAGCTGCATGTCACAGCAAATGCCCCCAAAAATTCAAAGCATGACCCTTGGCACTTTGGACAATTGTGAAAAAAAATGTCTGTTGAAAAAAA
>JAODAL010073105.1:0-14854 GCA_025379985.1 Phyllomedusa bahiana | reverse complement strand
GTGGGGTCAGCAGGTTTGGGGTCTTGCTGGGCCGGGACGGTATAAGTCAATGTCCAGTTCAACTAAATGGTGGTTGAAAGACTCCTTTTTCCGGCACTTTTTAAACTGTGGGTCAGACAGGTTTAATGGTCACTCTGCGGTACAGGACAGATATAGTTAGTGTCTGTTCAACTAAAATGGTGGTTGAAGACTCCTTTTTGCGGCACTTTTTAAATCTGGGGGTCATGCAGGTTTGGGGCTCATGCTGCGTTCCAGGACAGGGATATTCAATGTCCAGTTCAAGTAACATGATGGTTCAAATCATACTGCCTTCTGTCACTTTTTAATTTGTGGGTGATGCAGGTTTAAGGGTCAGGCTGTGATACAAGACAGGGATAGTAAATGGTCTGTGACTTTTTTTCTGTGACTTTTATAACCTAAGTGTGTTGCCTAAGATGTAGCACGTATCCATTTGACTGTTGTGGATGTTAATTTCAGCTTCTCCAGCCTTGTTGGGGTGTAATAATGAAGGTGTTGTTGCTCTCCCATAGACTTTAATGGTCACCGCGCATAATCGATGCTCACTATCGAAAAACCTTATCGATAGCGGCCGACTATCGACTATCGATCGATCTCGATAGCCAACGCAATCGCTCAACACTACTAGTCACATGTGGTGGTCATGTATGGTCACTGTCTGGCAGTATTATATGTTCCCTATGGGCATGTCCATGTCCCTACGGCACGGGTTTTCGGCCGGTTTTTCAGGCGGTTTGCGATTTTTCAGACCGCCTAAAAAACCGTCCGAAAATGAGCACAATTGTGCTCTATGGAAAACCCGTGCAGCAGTCCCCACTGCACGGGTTTTCCGCCCGACTGTTTTGTCGCCGGCGGGCTTGCGGCAAAACATTGTACATGCACAATCTTCCGTCCAGTTTCCAGACGGAATCTGTGCATGTCTGTGGGAGGGGGGAGGGCTGTTCTCCGCTCATCGCGGAGAAAAGCCGCCCCCCCCCGCGGCCGTGGGGATGGCCGCAAAACCGGACAAATACTGGCCGGCAAACCGGACGGTATTTGTCCTGTGCCATGTGAACAGCCCCTATGTAGTAATATTTTTGGGCCTTGGTATTGTAGAGTTTTCTTTAGTAACAATCATATGTATGGTATATTTGTTCCATGTATAGGTTTATTGTTTGGTAACTGTATGACATGATTTGTAAGGTATTGTGTTATCATACATAGATCGGTGCCTTTGAAAAATAATTGTCAGTGCTGACCCTCATTACACAGTGACTGCTGAGGTGATGGACAGGATCTATGTGGAATTAGTGTAAAATTATTGATAGGAACATACGTTTTTTTTCTATTTTAAAATGCATGCTGCAGTTCCAATGTGGCGTACAGAAAATGCTGTATGAACCCAGCCCGTGCAAAATGTAACAGAGGGCCCGGGCTCCGGATGTTTTAGGACCCTAGAAACGCCCCTGCCCATGAGGAACATGTTTGTCATAGGCAGCTGTCAGTTCCCACACTGAAATGTATGTTTTCATCATTGTTATCATGTAGGCGCTATCAATGCACTCATCCAGATTCATGGCAGAAGCGGGTTTTTAAAACCCTCGGGTTTGCCAGGGGCATATTTTTAAAGGTTGGGGGCCCCCTGGTTGAAAAATTTCAACTTGGCCTCCACCCATGGACAATGGATGTGGGCTGCTATTTTTAGCAACAGGTTCCCTACTTGGTGTGATGATGTCTGTTGTGTAGTCAGACACGGAAAGAAATTTGCATTTAAAGGGATTGTCTAACAGAAGAAAATTCATTTGAAATGGGGCCAGGTGGTGGAAAAAAAGAAAAACAATTTGTACACGAGGGCCCCCCGGGGTTTTTTTAAACATGGTATTTTATAGGCGCACCTGGGGCCCCAACAAAAAACCTTTGCAAAAAATTTCGGGGGAAAAAACTGGCGGAAAACTTGCGTTTCCGACTTTTGGCGAAAATTCATACATGTCCCCAAAAAGTGTACCCCCCCGTTTTTCCCCCCAACCCTAAAAAAAAAAACTTTTAATTGGGCCCTTTTTTTTTTTTGGGGTTTTAGTTTTTTTGGGGAGTTTATCCCGAAAGTTTAATTGCCTTTGTTAACTGTTTTTGTTGGCCCAAAAACGTTTTTAAACGGGGCCCAAAAAAAAAATCCCTACCCACTTTTATCCCCGCATGTCACCACTACTATTTGTAGTGATAATTTCACCTTCATGTTCCCGCCCAAACCAGTATACCAAGCCCCAATATTCCCAACCCCCAAACAATATAAAAAAAAAAAGGGGTTTTTACACCCCCTTTATCACTCCCAAAAAAAGTGACAAAAATACCCCCTTACTGTTTTTTCTCTTTCAAATGAATATCCCCAAATCAAAAACCTTTTCCCAAAAAAACAAAAATATACAAGAACTAGGGGTTTTAAAGTGATTATTATCGAAAAAAGTTAAAAACCCGGCCCAAAGGGGTTTTTTTGGTGATCAAAATTTTTTAGACCCTGCGAAAATTAAAGGGGCCAAAAAAACCCTGTTTTTCCATTTTTTAAGATCGCGCCATTTTGGGTTTGTTTCCCTTTTGTAATTTTGGTGGCAGAAATCAGATTACAGAATAGGGGCAGGGTGGATGAAAAGTGTGCGCGTCATGCTGGGATGTGTTTTTGGTTGCGATTGGCGGGGGAAAAATCCCCTAACCCTCGTTTTACATAGAACAGCTTTTCCTGTTCAGCCCCGGGGTTTGTTCCCCAGGGTATCATGGGGTTTAGGACGTTTAGCGCTTGCCTGTGGCCAAAAAATTTTTCAGGCAAAATTTTTTTTTATTTCTGCAAAAGAAAAACCCTTTTCTATTAGCTGGGATCCTTAAAAATTTTATTTAGTTTTGAGTTTGGAAGTTTTTAAAGTATTTAAAGGTAGAAAAAATTTTAATAGTAGAATTTACCGCTTTTAAAGTCCTGGGGGGAGGGGAGGAGAGGGGGCCCACGGGCGAAACAAAAAACCAAGCTCTAAAAAAGAAAAACTGGAAAAAGTCCCAAAAATTTGTGTGGGACATTGCACGAAAAATTTCTTTTTTATTAAACGGTTTGCTTTTGGGAAATTTTTTCCTTTGGGTTTTTGGGCCCCTTTGACTTATTTTGGGGTTTAAAATTCATTTTCTAAAAACTCCCGGTTTCCTTGTGTTGGGTTTGCAAAACTCCACTTTTTTTTAAAAAAAGTTTTCTTTTGGGGAAAGGTGTTCATTTTCAAATTTTATCCTTTCCATTTTTGTTCATATATCCCCCTTGCATTTAAAAATTTTTTAAAAACGGAAATTTTTAATTGGTAAACCACGGTGAATTGAAAGGTGCAAAAAAAATCCCGTTGTTTTTTTCGGAAAAACAAAACCCAGATAGTTTTTTTTGGGAACTTTGGCCCCAATACAGCTTTGTTCTTTGACGCAAGTTGAGGGTTAAATCGGGAAAAACAGCAATTTTATAGTCCCAAAGGTGAATTAAAAAGGTGCAAAAACTTCCCTTTTATTATCCGAATACATTTCAGATACGTTTTTTTTGGGAATTTGGCGCATACAGCTTTGTTTTTTAAACGCAGTTGCAGAAAAAATTTTTTAAAAAAAGAAATTTTATAGTCCCCAACAGGTGAATTGAAAGGTGCCAAAAAAATTACATTTTATTATCCGAAAAACATTTCGATAGGGGGTTTTTTTTCCTTTTTGGCGCACTCCCGCTTTGTTTCCATTACGCAGCTTGCCGGGTTAAAATTTTTTTAAAAACACCCAATTTTTTTAGTAAAAAAAGGGTTTGGAATTAAAAGGGTTTCCCAAAAAAATTTTGTGTATTATCCCGAAAAAAAATAACAGATACGTTTTTTTTGGGGCCTTTGGCGACTACGCTTTTTTTCATTGACGAAACCTTGCAGGAAAACCCCCCCCCGGGGAAAAACCCGCTTTTTTTAATGTCACCACAGGGGAATTGAAAGGTGCAAAAAATACATTTTATTTTCCGAATACATTTAAAATATGTGTTTTTTTATTTTGGCGCACTACAGCTTTGTTCATTGACGAAAAGCTTGCGGGGTAAATTTTAAAACAGCAATTTTTTTGTCCCCAAAAGGTGAATTGAAAGGTGAAAAAAAATACTTTTTTATTATCCGAATACATTTCGATACGTTTTTTTGACTTTGGGCATAAGCTTTTTTTCATTGACGAAAGCTTGAAAGTAAATTTTTAAAAACCGCAATTTTATAGTCCCCAACAGGTAAATTTTAAAAAAGGGGTGAAAAAAAATATGTGAAAATTTACGAAAAAAAAAAAGATATGTGTTTTTTGATTTTTGGCGAAACCTACAGTTTTGGGTTTATTGACACGCTTGCGGGTTAAATCGGGAAAAAAAAGCAATTTTTATAGCGCCACGGTAAATTTTTAAAAGGTGAAAAAATTACATTTTTATTATCCGAATCCCATTTCATTTTAGGGTGTTTTTACTTTGGCGCACTACAGCTTTTTTAAATTGAGCAGCTTCCCAAGTAAATCTTAAAACAGCAATTTTATAGTACCACGGGTGAATTGAAAGGTAAAAAAAATTACCGTGTATTATAAAAAAAAAAAAAAGAAAAGTGTTTTTTTGACTTTGGCGCCCCTTTTGCTTTGTTCATTAAAGCAGCTTGAAATTGAAAAATTTTTTAAAAAGCAATTTTATAGTCCCCCCACGGTAAATTTAAAAGGGTTTGAAAAAAAACCCCCTTTTGTATTATACGAAAACAAAAACGGATACGTGTTTTTTAAATTTGGCGAAAATTACGCTTTGTTCATTGTTTGAAGTTTCCCGAAAAATCAAAAAAAACGAAATTTTTTATGTCACCACGGGGGTGAATTAAAAAAGGTGCCAAAAAAATACATTTTATTATGGAAAAAATTTTTCGATGGGGTTTTTTTTTGGATTTTTGGCGAAATACAGCTTTGTTCTTTGACGCAGCTTGAAAGAAAAACCCCTCAAAAGGCAATTTTATAGTCACCACAGGTGAATAAAAAGGTGCAAAAAATCCCGTGTTTTGTAGAAAACATAACAGAAAAGTTTTTTTTGACTTTGGCCCCACTGCAGCTTTGTTAATTAAATGCAGCTTGCACCTAAATTTTGAAAACAGCAATTTTTTAGCCCAACACGGGGTGAATTGAAAAGTGCAAAAAAATACGTTTGTATTATACAAAAAACAAACAGAAAAGTTTTTTTGACTTTTTCCCCAGCCCAAAGATTTGTTGTTTAGGGGGACACCTTGCATTTAAAAATTTAAATCAGAAATTTTGTTTTGTTTTAGAGGGTTTTGAGAAAAAGCTGTTTTTTGCCGTTTTTAAATAAAAAACCCTTTCCCAAAACTTTTTCCATCCCTTCTAAAATTTTTTATTTTTCTAAAAAATGGGCAAAAATGCAGGTAGTAAGCGACCCAAAGGGGGGGGGGGTTTGCCATGGGGTGAGGTACGAGAAGAAAAGGTGCTCCTTCCAGTGTGGGGGGGAAAAAAAAAAAAGAAAAATGCCAGGGGAAATCGTTCTTTTTGAAAGGACCGTAGGCCTGCCCATGGCTGGGTCGGGGCCCTGTGAATTCAGAAACAGAACAGCGCCCCAAAACCCGTCCTTCAGTGGTTAATGAAACCTGCACCCAGAGTTTACCCCCCGTCCTCCAGTCCCGGCCCAAAAAATGTGTCATAAGCATATACACCCTTTTTCCAACATGAAGCAGCCCAAATGCCCAAACTCGTTGTACCCCCCAACTTGGATAACCCTTTGTTTTAAAAGACCTCTTTGATGGAAAAAATTTGCGGTTGGGGTAAAAGGGCATTTTTAAAAGATCAAGAGGAAAAATTTTGTTGTCTAAAGCCCATTTTATGATGCCATAAGGGAGGAGGAAGGAAAGGGGGGGTTTTAAAAAGGGCAAAAAATTTCCGGGGGGGCCCCCGGCAACGCCTTGGGCCCTCTTGTTTGTACCCCGCAGCTTCGGGGATGCAGAAATTTCGGACGCCAAAAGTAACCGTGTTGATGTTAAAGGGTTAAAGGGAAAATTGGGGAAAACCTTCGGGGTTTTTTTTTTCCCGAGAATTTGCTTGCGAGGGGCGCTTCATCAGTGGACGAAGGGGGGGTAGTTTTAAATAGGGTTTCCCGCCCCCAAAAAGGGAAGGGGGGCGGGGTTTCCCCGAAGTCCGGGGAAAAGGATTCCCCCAACCCCAGGGTCGCGCCAAAACCCCGTCCCAGCTTTATCCCCCGTAAAAAAGGCCGGCCTCTCAAGCGGGGTTTTTGAGAAAGCTCTGATTAAAACCCGTTTTGTCATTTGGGCCCCTTTGCCGTAAACACATAATTTAAGGCAAAAAAAAACCTTAATTTGGTTTTAACCACCCCCAACTTGTCTATTCCCACTTGCAGCAAAAGGGGAAAGGGGGCAACATTTGGGCCCAAAAAAAAGGGCCCGGGGGACCGACGCCGGGCCCCCAAACCCACGCCCAAACCCTCGTTCCCCCTCCCTCCTCCTCCGCCACCACCCAAGCTTTCCTCAGTTCCCCAAAGTTTTCAGAGTCAGGGTTCAGGGATCGGGCCTAAGAAAAACCCTCCCCCGTCGCCCCAAAGTAAAAACCGGGCACCACCAGAGCCCCCATCCCCCCCCCTTTTATCCTTCCGCCTTTTTGAGGGGACCGGGCACGCCCCTTTCAAGGGGCCAGTCTAGCAGCCACCCTTCTGTTTTTCCCCAGGTTTGGGGAAGCAAAAAGGAAAAAATTTAAACCCCCAAAAAAATCCCAAAGCCAAAACCCCTGAATGTCGGTTTTGCAGGCTTTTGGGGCCCCTTGGGAAAATGTTTGCCTTTCCCCGTTGGTGGCCACAGATGGGGGTTCCCCAAAGTCCTGGCCCTTGCCTGCCCCCCAATCCCCCGGGAAGGAGGGCATTTCTTTCCCAAGGGAAAAGCCGTCCCTGCCCGGGGCCAAAAAAGTTTTCATCTAAAAATTTCAAATTTAAATTTTAGGGGGTGCAAAATCTAAAATATATTTTTGAAAAAATTTAAAGCAAAAGGTGCCCACTGAAAAGGCAATACCCAATACACCCTAATACAAAAATAAGTGGCACAATAAAAACTAAGTAAAACATAAAGGGTTTATTTTGGGAAAATTGGGAAAAAGTTTTAATGCTAAGGAAAATATAAAAAACCTGGGGACTCTTATTTTAAATTTTTTGGGATCAAAGATTGAAATTTTAAGCTAAACCTCCCAATAGCGCCCAAGGGGATCCCAGAAACAGGTGGGGTCCCAAAACCCACTAACATGTTACCTCACGGGGAGTGTTCAAAATACAACTTTCGGGGGAAAAGTGACGGGAAAACTTGAAATTTTGAACTACCCTGCCCGGGTTTTAAAAAAAAAGGGGGGCCGATTTTGAAGCAACCCAAATGGATTCCCAATTTTAAAAATTTAGACTAAAAAGTTAATTAGGATTTTGCACATTTTAAAATTTAATTTAAAAAATGTAAGATAGGTGCCACTAAAAGGCAAAAAAATTTTTTCTAATACAAAAATCGGGGCCCCACCCCAAAAAAAACTAATTTAAAAAATCAAGGTTTATAGGAATTTTGGGGAAAAGATTACTGCAAAGGGAAAAATTTATGAAAAACCTGGGACCTTTTATTTTTCATTTTTTGTTTCCAAAGATTTTTATTAAGTTTACCTACCAATAGTGTCGGGGGGGATCCAGTTAAGGTGAGCCCCTAACCCCTTAAAATGGCCCCCCCTTTAATTGGGTCCTTTCGGGAAATACAATTCTCGGGGAGTAAAAAAGGATTTGAAAATTAAACTTTTCCTTCAGGGTTTTAAAAAAGAGGGGCAGAGTGGCAAAGGGCCCAATGGGGTTGCCATTTCTCAAATAGACTCCCAAAATTTAAATTTTAGGGCTGTGCACATCAAAATATATTTTAAAAAAACGAAAAACAAAAGGTTTGCACACTGAAAAAGGCCCCAAATAGCATAAATTTAAATTTAAAAAAATCGTGGCACAAAAAAAAACTAAGAAAAAAACATCAAGGAAATATAGGAATTTTGGGAAAATGCATTATGCTAAGGAAATATGAAAAAACCTGGGACTCTTATTTTTACATTTTTTGATCAAAGTTTGTATTAAGTCCCCCTCCCAAATGAGTCAAGGGGCCCCAAAAGCAGGTGAGTCCCTAACCATTTAACATTTTTCCCTTTCACTAGGGGTCCTTTTAAAGCTAAAAATTCTCGGGGGAGTGAAAGGAACTTGCATTGAACTACCCCTGCATGGTTTTAAAAGAAGGCCCCGGCAAGAGTGCAGAAGCCAATGAGTTGGGCCATTTCTAAAATAGACAAAAAAAAATTTTAATTAGGCTGTCCCAACATCCTAAAATATTTTTTAAAAAAACGAAAGTTAGGTGCCCCAGAAAAGGCAATAGCATACATTAATACAAAAATCATTTGGCCATTTAAAAAAACTAAAAAAAAATTTTTCAAGGTATTTTGGAATTTTGGGAATGAATTACTGCAAAGGGAAAAATATGAAAAAACCGGGGGCTTTGTTTAAAAGGGTTTTTGTTAAAAAGATTGTTTTAAGTCCCCTTTCCAGTAGCTTAAAGGTGACCCCAAGAAAGGTGGTCCCAAACCCCCCTAAACATTTTTTACTCACTAGGAGTCTTTTGGACAAAAACCCTTTCCGGGAAAAAAAAGTGACAGGGAACTTTTTCTATTGGGGTTTTTACTTTTTTTTTAGTGTCCCAAAATGTTTTTTATTAGATCAAAAAATTTCAACGCTTTGTTTTGATCTGGGGGCCGGAAAAGTCCATCTGCCCCCGAAATGGACTAGTAAGCAGGGAAAAAGGGCCCGCTATATCTCTGTGACAGCTCCTGGGTGAGGGGGGGGGCTGTCTCGGGGGGGTTGACGGTGGCTCTCGGTTTGGGGGGAACGCTTTAAAAACCCGAAAAGGGAAAATGGAGCAGGGTTTTCCCCCCAAAAGGGCCCTTCGGGGGCCCATAAAGTCCCCAAGAAACCAAGCCCTTTTTTAAAATTTTAAAATTTTGTTTTGGGAAAAACCGTCCCCACACAGGCCCAAAGAGCTGTGGACGGCTTTCCCCGCAACTAGCCCCAAAAGGTGGCTGGGTGACAAGAACCTTGTGCCGGGAAAAGGGGGTTTGGTATGCATAAGGGGGCGAAATCTGCGGGCCCGCCCCTTAAGATCAGTGGGCCCGGGGAGCAAAACCCCTTGCCTGGAAATTTGTCATCCCTGGCTTTCCAAATTTTTCCCTAAAGAGTACCCGGGTCGGGGCTGCCCTGTTTGAAAAAGGGGTCGAGGTCTGATTTTCGCCTTTCCCAACCGTTGCCCCCCCGGATTCGTACCCGCCTGGGCGCCCCTTGAAAAGGGGTTCAGTGGGGCCCCCCTTTCAACCGTCCATTTTTGACGTGGCAAAACGGGGAATTCCACCCCCCCACTTTGGCCCAGCAAATTGTCGGAAAGCCAGCGCAAATCCCATTACGCAGTAGGGAAGTGACACTTGGCTGACAAGCACGGTGCGGGCCCCCTCGGGGTTTTGGGAGCCCCCGAGGGGTGGGGGCAGGTAAAAGAGTCTGCCCACCCCTTTGCCATTTTTTTAAAAAAAAAAGAACCAAAAAAAATTTGGTTTCAGTGGGGGGAAAAACCCCTTTTCCCAAGGCATGAGAATTTTTGGGTGATCTTAGTTTTTGGAAAGATATTTTTGGCCCACTTGAAAACAACAGGTCCCCGGGGCAAAGGGGGGAGAGGACAAAGATGCGGACAGGGAAAGCTTTTTTTCTCCTTTTAAAATCCAAAAGGGCCCTATTTTTTTAACAATTTCATCGGTTTTAATTTAAAGGCGGGTGGTTGGGGGTTTCCAAAAGCTAGGCAAGGTTGGCGAAATTAAACCTCAGGGGCATCATCTCGGGAAAAAGCCCGGGGCCCTGTTTTGAACCTTGCCGGGGGGCAGGGGGAAGGAGGGGGAAGAGGGGGAGGAGGAGGTTTTCCCTAGACACCGATTTTTCCCCCCGAGGCCCCTTTGCCTTGGAAAGAGGTTGGGGAAATTTTGAGGGGGGAGGGGAAAAGATGAGGAAGATCAGTTTCCCTAGTGCCCCCGCCCCAAGAGGCTTGGGAAAATTAAAGGGTTTTTTCTCCAATGATTTGCTTGGTGCTCCATTTCCCCCAAAACATGTTCCTGCTTTTTAAGGGCCCACCCAAAATGAAAAAAACAGTTACTGGGTGGCCACCCTCCGGGAAACCCCCGGGGTCAAAAACAAAAACTCAGAATTTTCCTTCCACCCCCCCCAAAAATAGAGAGAAAAATGAAAGGAAATGGAGCCCTTGCTAAATTGTAAAGGGGAGACATCGGTTGCGTTGTTTCCCACGTTCTTAAAATTTACGGTGGAAAAACGCCAGCAAAGTGACAGCAGTAAAATTTG
Organism: Phyllomedusa bahiana; assembly: GCA_025379985.1. Taxonomy (NCBI): domain Eukaryota; kingdom Metazoa; phylum Chordata; class Amphibia; order Anura; family Hylidae; genus Phyllomedusa; species Phyllomedusa bahiana. Next base: position 4,401 of record JAODAL010073105.1, on the reverse strand, counting down.
GGCCAAAGTACCCGTAGCCCCCAGAAAGCAGAGGAAAGGGTGGCAAAAGAATAATGGGTGACCTCGGGGAAATTCTTTATTTCCCAACCTCACAAAGCATCCCAATTGAGGGCAAACATAAAAACACCCAGGGGAACCGCAAAAAAGATCAGGGTTTGAAACGACAAAGGCCCTTAAACACCGTTGTTTTTTTTTATGTTTTCCCCGGGACCCAATGTTTTTGGGGGTTTTCCAAAAAATGGAGAATCCCCCGAGTGGCTGCCACGCAAGAGGTGTTGCCCTCCCCAGCAGAAAAGCGTCATATTGGGGGCCTTAAGCACAGCCGGAGGAGTCATTACAGACAAACGCATCGGTTTCCCAGATAATGGGGAAATGTTTGATTTATCAAGAGGGAATCAGGCATGGATTTTGATGTTGTTTTTGGCCCCCAAAATTGCCGGAGGTAAACCTATTAGTTTTAGTCACTTCAAAATTCCTCTCCCAAACAGAAAGGGGCCCTCTTGAAAAAACTTTTTTTTAAAATGATAATTTCTTACTCCCAATTTTTATTCTCATTTCCCAAAGTTCATTTTGTGGTTTTGCTGTGAGGGGGACTTTTTAAAAGGACCCCCAAGGTTTGGGTTGAAAAAAAACCATATTCCATTTATAAACTTATTTTTGAATTTTTTGCTTTGGGTTAAATTGGTTTTGGGGGGTTCATGTTGCCTCAAAATTTTTTAAACGTGGTGAAAAGGGTCATATTTATTTTTTTTGGGGGTTTCTTTTTTCTTTTGGGGAGAACAGCTTTAATTAGGGGCCTTTTGGGAAACAGCCCATGGGCCCCTTTTAAGTGGCTTTTCCCCCCTCACAATTTTTAACGGTGGTGAGAAGTTTATTTAAAATTTTTTTGGGGTCTTTTTGCTGTGGGTTAAAGCTTTAATCGGGTTTCCCTTTTTGGAAAACAAAAATGGGGCCCTTTCTAAGGGGCCATTTCTCCCCCCCCCCATAATTTTTAAAGTGGCTGAGAAGTAATTTTTATAATTTTTTGGTTCTTTGCTGTTTTGGGAAATGCAGAATTTACTCAGGTCCTATTCTAAAAAATTTTTTGTTTCTAATGACATTTTTTGGGTTCCCAATTGTCAAAGTGGTTAAAATGGGTCTTTTTTTGAATTTTGGGGGGGGCTTTTTGTTTTGGGCCCAGGGAAGCTTAAATTACTGGTCCCTATTATAAAAATTTGTTGTTTTAACAGACTTTGTTTTTTTACTATTTTTCCAAAGGGGGCCTAAAGGGTTTTGCTTTGGGAATTTTTGGAGGCTTTTTTTTGCTGGGGCCCATGCGGCTATATACGCCCTATTATAAAAAAAATGTTTTTCTAACGAATTTGTTCTTCCAATTGTCCCAAAATGGCTTTAAAGGGGCAAGTTTTGAATTTTTGGGGGGATTTTGCTGTGACCCTCCCCAGGGTATACTACAGGTTTTATTTTTAAAAAATGTTGGTTTTTAAACCGACAATTTTTTTCTTCACAATTGTCAAAGGTGGTTTAAGGGTGTTTGGGGCTGTCAGAAACGGAAATAGGTAGGACACTGGGTTTAAGGGGCACATATTGCAAAATGACTTTTTTTGCCGATCTTTTAAAATTTGCTATCAATCCCTTTTTTGAGAAAAACCCATTTTTTTTAATTTTAAAAAAAAGAGAAAAAAGGGCATGGTGGGTTTCCCCTCCTATTTTAAAAAAGTGTTTTCAGAATTAAAATACTAAAAAAACTTGGGATGTAAAAAAATAGCTGTTAAAAAAATTTCCCATGAAATTTTTAAAAGGGGGGGGTTAGGAAAACTTGACCAGATGTAGGTTAAATTTAGAGGACATGGAAATATGGAGCACGGAAAGAGGGAACCCAAAATACAGAGACCTTTTTTTTCCCCCAGCACGTTTTAGTAAAATAGAAAAAAGGGAATGCCCAAAAAAAAAAAGGGGACCTGGGTGTTAAAAAGGTGCGTTTTTAAACCCCCAGTATTTCCAAGTGGAAAACTCAATTGGTCCGCCAAACCCTACGGGGGGGCAAGCCCTACCCAGGTCCCTTTAAAGTGTACTAGGGGAAAGGTGGGGGTTCTCAAACTTCCCCTTCCGCCCTCTGTTTTAGCACGACAGTTTTTTGTTTTTCTGCCCTCATTTTAAAGGGCCCTTTTAACCTGCGTGTTAATAGGGGTGGTCGGGAGCCAGCCCCGGGCTCTAAAACCCCCCCACTGTAATTCCCGGGTTTGGGGGCATGCCCGTTGGGGACAGGTTTAAAGGGGCATGCTTGCCGGGGCCAGGAAAAGGGTTTTTCTGGGGCCCCGTACAACTAAAAAGGTTTGGGTTTAAAGATTATTTCTGGACTTTTTTTTAAATTGGGGGGGTTTAGGCAGGTTTTTAAAGGCCCCCTTTGGGGGTACAAGGGACAGATTAGTTAAATGTCCGTTAAAATAAAAAAGGTGGTTCAAAAAAAATCCTTTTCCCGACCCCTTTTTAAACTGGGGGGGCAAAAAACAGGGTTTAATGGTCAAAACTGGCGGTCCAGGACAGGGAAAAATAAATGTCCCCTTCAACTAAAAATTTGGGGGTTTTAAAGACTCCCTTTTTTCCGGACTTTTTAATCGGGGGAAAGCAGGTTTGGGGGTCATTTGTGGCCCAGGGCCCCGGGATAGTCAATGTCCAGTTAAAAAAAAATGGTGGTTGGGAAAAACCCTTTTTCCGGCACTTTTTTTAACTGTGGGTCAGACAAAGGGTTTTTAAAGGGTTTAAGCCCGCGGTCCAGGCAAAAAGGGTTTGTCAATGTCAAGGGTTTAACTAAAAAAGGTGGTTGAAAAGATACTATTTCCCGGCACCTTTTTTAAACTGTGGGGGGCAGACGGTTTAATGGTCATTTTGCGGTACAGGACAGATATAGTTAGTGTCCGTTCCCAAAATAAAAGGTGGTTGAAAGACTCCTTTTTCTGGCCCCCTTTTTTAAATTTGGGGGTTTAGGAAGGTTTTTAAAGGTAATTTTGCCGGGGCCCAAAGGGCAGTTTTTTGGCCCTGTCCAGTTCAACCCCAAAATGGTGGGTTGAAAGAAAGGGATAAATGGAAAGGTGTTTGAAATTTTTTTCTTTTGGCTTTTATAGCCTATGTGTTGTGCCCTTTTTTTGTCTGCAAGAGGGAGTTGAATGTACAAAATTGGGAATTTTGGGGAAGGGATTGGGGCCCCACATATGTAAAATTTCCCCATGCTTTAAGCCAGGTAGATGTAGTTTTTTTGGGAAGGGGAAATTAAAAATTTTGGGGATTAATTTTTCCCCAAATTTTTGTGCTTTTTTGGGGGGCCACTCCCCCCCACCCGCCCTTTGGGGCCCAAAAAAGTTTTAAAAAAAAAAGCCTTTCCCCCTAATATTGGAAGGAATCTCTGGAAAAAGTGTTTTGTTTGTGGAATTGGTGACTGTGATCCAAAAAACCAAAAATTTAATTTGGGGAATTTTGATTTGGGCTTTGGTAAACCCTGAAAGGGAACAACCAAAACGCCCCCCTCGACCTTTTTTTTCCTCACAATGCAAACGGCCCCCAGACAACAGCCCCTTCAGGATAGCATCCTTGATTAAAAGTCTAAATTTGAAAATTTTGCAAAAATTCTGTTCAAAATCTTTTGAAAAAGTGCAATTCGTCGGCTCTATTTGTTCTCCCACAGGGAAAAAAGGGTTTTAAAATTTTTTAGATTGAAAAAAATGGGGGGTGATAGAGAATGGTATTTCCAGAGGGGGGTTTGCCCGGGATGTTTTTGTATTTATGACTGATTAGGAATAACCTGTAAAAGTTAAGTCCCCGAAAATTGATGGGTTTTTTGAAAAGCGTGGAAAAAAGTAAAGGATAAATTAAGAGGGGTTTTTGTTAAGATAAAAAAACAAAAAAATTTTATGGCCCGGATACATTGCCCCTTTCCGATAAACAGGAGGTTTGTCAAAGTATCTGCCCCTAAAAGGGGAGGGACTCCAAAAAAGGGAAATTTGGCCAAAGTGTAAAAAATAGAAGGACCCCAACACGCCAAAGAACCCTATAAGGTTTTATTTAAGGCTGCCCCAGTTAGCCCCCGGGTAGGTTTAATGGGGCCCAAAAAAGTAAGTTTGGTAAGTACAAAGGGCCCCTTCCAGTAGTTGGGGTATATTTTGGTTTCCCCAAATAGGTTTTCTTAAAGGATCCACCCCTTTGGTAGGTAATAGGGTCACAACCCGTAGAAGGTTTTAAGGGGGTTTCCCCCGTGGGCAAACTATATATATTGATTTCCTAGGTTTGGGCCCAGTACCCTGCAGTGTGTGATGTTTCATCACATTGAACCCCTTGTGCCGGAAAAATCAGGGACTTTAGCGTTCGGGGAAAGGAGCCCCCAATTTCCCGAACCCCTTGGCCTGAGTA
>JAODAL010073104.1:0-14854 GCA_025379985.1 Phyllomedusa bahiana | reverse complement strand
GTTAAAAACCCAAAGGAATAATTTTGCAAAAATTTCCCAAAGTATATTTAAAGCTCCCCATTTGGCTTCTATATCACTATGCTAATAGCTGCTCCCATTCTAGGTCCTGTATTGCGTCCCTCAATAAGGAAAATTTGGCCCTTTTAAAATTAAATGTTTTTGCCTCCCGTTTGGGTTTTTCTTTTTTCCAGTTTACGCTAAATGAATTATATTGTGGTCATGTTACCAAAATTTTCGAAACCGTGACCGCCCCGATAAGTTCTGCTTTTTTAGAAAGTCCCAGATAAAACAGGCATCACTTCTAGTGGGTTCCCCCACAAACTGCCCCATAAAATTATCCTCTAACTGATTGAGGAACTTCCTTCCCTTTTCAGTTGATGCAGAACCGTGACCCCAGTCAATCCCTGGGGAAATTAAAGTCACTCATTATTTCACTGTACCTCCCTGTGCTGTCCGCACCATTTGATTATGCATCTGTTCTTCTATCTCCTCAGTGATGTTTGCTTACACCAAAAATAATATTTTCTGCATTAATCCCCCCTTGTATTTCCACCCACAATGTTTCCACATCATTTGCTACTCTGCCCTGTATTACCTCTTTCACATTTGCCTTCATATCACTCCTTACATACAGACACACTCCTCCTCCCCTCCTGTTCACTCTGTCTTTCCTAAATAGATTAAAACCTTGAAGGTTGACCGCCCAATCATGCGAGGAGTCCAGCCATGTTTCAGCAATACCAACCACATCAATCAGCTGCTCTACAACTAGCACCTCAAGTTCCCCCATTTTGGTTGCAAGACTAAGAATTAGCCCCATGACTCAACTCCACTGAAGGGCCCACCCTTGGATCTTTTCTAAGACCGCCTGTAAACTGCACCCCATTTCCTGTACTTCAGTTGTAAGAAAGTACATTTCATACATCTCCCTTGCATAAAAATTTATACAGTGGTGCTTAAAGTTTGTGAACTCATCACTGTGCACATCCCTGTGCAGATTCTCACCACCAATTAAGAGGTGTTCAAAACCAACCTGTTGTGGCCACCCATTTCCAGGGGCCCTATAGCTGCTTCAGTATATACAACATTGCACCTTAGAAGAGAATGGAGATGGCTGTATTGCAGGTTCATAGGGTTGGAAGATCTGACCATTATGAGACGAGGAACATCTTCTGGAAGGTCACAGTGCAGGGGATGTTACTGTCCAGCCTTAATTTTATTATAGGAGAGCTCCCACCATAGACTTGTCGATGTTGTAATGAAAGAATAAGCCAAGAAAACCGGATCGGTGCAGGTCCCACCACTAGGACTGTGTAGTGCACAGATCACAATTTTTAAGAGGTATTTTTCTCATTATTTTAAAAAAGAACCGATTTCAATCTGTCAATTATTCAGGTGGTTTCAGCATTGAAAATGCTCATAAAAATCAATGGAGAGTTGAGAAACAATTTTGATAACGTTTGGGTGCAGATCCCTCTTCAAACCTCCTAAGAACAGCTCAAAAACATCACCCAAAACAATGCTTAAGAACCGGCTCTGAAAACACCTTCTAAACCACATCTGAAATGTAAGTATAAGTCCAAAACCACGATTTTCAGCCAGATTCTGCGCTGTGTTAATTTTACCATGAGAAAACCACCCGGTCTTTGCATCTTTTGCACCCTGCCAGAAGCCAGAGGGCCCGGGGATGGAAGAAAAAAGTTATTGTATTACTATTTCTGCAATACATTAGTATTGCAGTTTTAGTGTACAAGCCAACACATCACCTAATGGCTAAAGGGGAATTCTCACCACATTCTTTGGCTTTGAACATGTAGGCCAAGGTATATAAAGACTATTACCAAATATATTGCTCTTCTGATTTTCCCTCCAGAGTTAGAGCAGTTCTTATCTCCTGCTTCTGTACACAAGATTCCTTGGGTTACCGACCAACTTTCCCTGCTCTAGCAGTGGTTGGGTGTTTGATGTCATTCCCTGCTGTGTCTTATTAGCAGCACAGGAGCTTGGTTAGGTTTCATACTGACAAACTAACTCTTTAGAGCTTTGCAGCCTTCTTTGCTTCTCCATCACCAATGTCCCTCTTACATGCTCAGCTGGAATAGCAGAGCCGAAATGTCAGTCACTGCTGTACAACCACCCATAGCCTGAACAGGAAGTGGGAGACTGAAGCTGTACATCCACCTGTAGAGTACAGGAGTTGGTGATACAATGCACTACTAAAGAGTTAATCATGTTTACTAGTACTCGCACTAATATCTAATATAATTGAATATACTATTATTAGGTATTATAAGTGTTTCCTATAATGTCTGTTGAAGTTACTTAACCCCTATATTCAGCTAACAGCTTGTTTTCATGTCTGAAAAAAGTTGTTCAGTAATGCTGCCTTTCAGAAATGTAACCGGTTTCAGCCACTCGGAGCTAATGGCGAGAATCACCATTATAACACAAAGAGTGGGGGTAGTGGTAGGTTATATAAGCTAGGTAAATTTAGTGTTCTGGGTCTCTCTCCCCTGGAGTCTCTGTGTTGTTATCATCATCATCATCTGTAAGTGGTCAGAGGTGCAATCCATAATGCCACCCAGACACAGCTTGTTCTGCCCACGGGCTCAGGGTGCAGCTTTAACCCATTATTGTCACTGGCCACATGGGAGTGGACTTAGATTGAAGAAAAGCTTAATTCAACAGAGAAGGTCTGAGCTTGGCTAACCAGGACTTTGGATTCTCGTGACTTTGTGAGGTAACCCTAATCGCACCAAACCTGAGGTGTTTTGGGACCCACTTAAGCCTCTGGTCTGGGCCAATAACTCAATTTTTGTGAAGATATCCCAGATTCTGATTCTGGTAGGCATTTATGCAAGGGACTTTAATTTGTGGGAGAATCACTTGTCATTAGTCTACTGAGTGGCTTCAACTGGCTGTGAAGATGTAACTTGAATGTAATCCACTGTCATGTGTTTAACATCTTGCCGGTTGAAGTAGAGGAGGCCTCTGCCGGCATTTGATTTTAAAACATTAACCCTTTGTCTTCTGCCTGCTTATTCTGCACCGAACACCAAGGGCACCTCACATACCATCCACAGCAGGCAGTCGAGGGAGAGACCACTAAGAGTGTATCCGGGGGGGGGGACACAACTAAAACTGGTGCCGGTTGCTAGTGGAGCATGAGAGTTGCGGTTGACGGACCAGAGTATTAGCCGCTTTAGCAATGCCTCTGCTGGCTCTCTCCTCTACTCTCCCTGCACTCCAGTTCTACCATATGCCCACATCCTGAACAGTAGGTGGGAACTCTGAAGCTATAGAACCGCCCACAGCCTTAACTGGAAGTGGGAGACTGAAGCTGTAAAACAGCCCACAGCCTGAACAGGAAGTGGGAGCCTGAAGCTGTAGAACCGCCCACAACCTGAACAGGAAGTGGGAGCCTAAAGCTATGGAACCGCCCACAGCCTGAACAGGAAGTGGAAGCGTGAAGCTGTAAAACAGCCCATGGCCTGAACAAGAAGTGGGAGCCTGAAGCTGTAGAACCACCCACAGCCTGAACAGGAAGTAGGATCCTGCAGCTGTAGAACTGCTCACAACCTAAACAAGAAGTTGGAGCCTGAAGCTGAATGGGAGGCATTGGCTTGGTGAAACAGCAGGGTGACATCAATCCTTAAAAAAACTAAAACAGTGAAGTATAAAAAATATTAGTTAAAATTTAGTCATAGTCCGTGTAATAAAAACTATATACATTTTGTTTTACTGATCCACAGAATACAGTTTTGGGGGGTTTCCTCATACACTTTATGGTTTGTTAGAGGACACCATTAAAAAAATCCAACTTGTCCTACCAGAAACAAGCCCTCATACGGAAATGTCAATGAGAACATCAAACAAAAAAGGAGCAGTTGAAAGCCCAAACACATCATTGGCTAAAATTGTTGTATCAGGACCAGTACAGAAATTGACCATTTAAATCATCTGCAATTTAATCACTAGGTGTATAAGACACCTACAATGTGGAAGGTATAGAAAGGCTCGGTGGTTGCCACCTGGTTTACCCCAGTCTGCCTATAAGGAAGGAGGAGAGGGGTAGAAAGCTTATCTGGATTACAGGAATTTACTTCTGTGGAGCATCTACTGTAGGAGGTAATACATGTGTCATCCCCTGTATTGAAGCTCTACAGTGCCTACTGCAAGTCTGCTCCCGTGACATGGTTTTCGGGTATTTAGTCTATTTTTGAGTATAACATTTTTTTTTTTTTTTTAAATCTGCTTCCTGTTTGATCAGGGCTTAAAAGGGTTGTAACAAATTAAAAAAAAGAGGAAAAAAGCCATAAAACTTCACTTTTAATATATTATTATTTTAAAAAAAGTGAGAAGTAACTACATCTCATCAACATACAAGAAAACCGACACACATAGAAAAAACCTGAAGAAAAACCCTACATACTCCCTAATTAACTACCATATCCCTAACCTATATACAACAGGTAAATCGCCCGATAAGGGCGTTCCTGCCAGCAATCTAACCCTACACAATAATAGTCCTATTGAGCCCTATGGTCTCACTACATTGATTCATCTCACCTCAGTCCTGTTTTCTCGGTTTCACTTTTTAATTCAGGGGCATGTTTATTAGCTTCTACTGGCCTGCTGAGGACACCAGGTCTGAAGCTATAGCAACCAGCGCTGGCAGCCTATCAGGAGAGATGGAACAGGTCTGTAGATATAGCGACCAAGGCTGGCAGCCTATCAGGAGAGATCGAACAGGTCTGTAGCTATAGCGACCTGAAGAGCTGATGCAGCCCATACAACAGGGGATATCTAGGAATCTGTATGACATTGCAATAAGTTGTCATTAACAAAGTGACTTGTTTTTTTTAACATTAAAAGCAGCAATCCCTGTACTGAGACAACCCCTTTAAGGATGTCCCTCTACACGTTGTACTGTAGCTCTGCTTCATTATGACACAACTATGGTCATATGAACTGTATTTTTTTTAATTTTATTTTTTTTATTTTTTTTGAAGTCTCAGATCTAGAAAAATTCACTTCTGCTTTCATTAGAGGCTCAAGTTTATGTTTGGTCTGTCCAGCATGATTAACACTTCAGCTACATTACACTACATGGAATTAAAGATATACACATAAAAGAGGAGGCCCCATAAAGGAGATCAAACTGATCCCCACCCCCCATTATGCTGCCAGGCTTGCAACCTGGGATAGTGCCACCCCTTCTAAGACCAATGGGTCAATCTCCCACCATTGTGTTTAATAATAATAAAAACGTCCTATATAAGAGCTGATGCAACTTGCCAAAAAGCTCCGGTTTTGTCTCATCTGTCCAAAGTACATTTTTCCAGAAGCTTTGTGGCTTGATATGCATTTTTGCAAATTCCAGTCTCACTTTTTTATGATTTGCCTTCAACAGTGGATTAATCCTTGGTCATCAGTCACTTTGGCAAAGACAGTGATGGATGGTGCAATCTGACACTTACGTCCTTGACCTTGGAGTTAACCTATGATCTTTTTGCAAGTTGTTCTGGGCTCTTTGAAGAAACTGGTTATATGACTGGTAACCAATTTTTCATTTTCTGCTTGCAGCCACATCCAGGAAGGTTGGCTACAGTCCTATAAACCTTAAACTGCTGAATAATATGTGCAACTGTACTAACAGGAACATTGAGCATTTTGGAGATGGTCCGATAGCCTTCATGTTTACCATGTTTGTCTTTAATTTTCTATGTCCCAAAAAAACTCTCTCCTTAGCTTCCTTTTTTCCATGTTCAGTCTGGTATACACCATGATATCAAACAGCACAGTGACTACTTTTCAAGTTTTAAATAAGCAGACTGACTGATTGCAAATTTGAATATACCAGTGATGCTAATTACAGGACACACCTTAGATTAATGTGCCGGCGTTCAAATAATTTTTAATCTGTTGTTTCAGTGGCTATTGTGGGTTTTTCTTTTAACAGGAGACTATCAACAATTTTGTCCTTGTGGATATCATAGATGTTTAATGTATCATGATGGAACAATTGACAATATATCATAACAAATAATGTATTAACAATAAATAATAGACAACGTAACAACGATTTACAATATATCACAACTATGGACAATGTATCAATACATCACAACTATGGACAATGTAACATTGTTATGATATTTTTCCATTGTTGTGATACATTATTTTATGTTCCATCATAACAATGGACAATGTATGATTGCAATGGAAAAAATCTCATAATAATGGACAAATCAACAATGTATCATAAAACAAAATCTGGTTAGTACATACGTTTTGCAAAATAAACATATAGGTGCACACTGTTGTGGTAGTCAAAAGCTGTGCAAAAACAATACATCAACAGCACTCTAAAGGCACTAAAAACGGTCAAAGAGGACATAAGAATTTTTGGGAAAAGCATTTCTGCTACTATGAAACATGAAAAAACTTGAGGTTCTTAGTGTACATTTTGATCAAAACTGTAAATGCCCCCTACGCGGCAAGGTGACCCCAATTCTAGGTGGGAACTACTTTTACTTTGCTGTTCGTGTCTGTTCAGACCTCCACGCTTCAGGGTTAGAAGGCTCCAACTGCAAACCTGACTCAGACACCAAGAGAGGTAGCATGTAGTATAGGTTCCCACCTGAAATTGGGGTCACCTTGCTGCGGTAGGTGGATTTTTACAGTTTTGATCAAAAATGTACACTATGAACCTCAAGTTTTTCATTATTTTCATAGTAGCAGTCCATGCCTCTTAATACACGCCAATATCTTACTTACCTTGGGGGCAGTGATTGACTTTTGCATGCTGTTCTGTAGTCTATGATCTACAAGAACGCCCAGATCTTTCCCAACAAGCGATTCTCCCAGTTTTTCTCCCCGTAGGACATATGATGCCTGTAGATTATTACCCCTTAGTTAGAGAATATCCAGCACGCATCAATGTATGCTTAAAAATATCATAATATTTATTAATTCACGTTAAAAGTTGCTTCTGAAAAAGCACTCACCAGTGATCATGACAGACAGTGAACAGTCACAGAGGGAGAGCACTGCTAACGCGTTTCGGGCTTCAGATAATGCACGCCCTTACTCATAGCATGTCAAAATCAAAGTAAAAAGCTCTCTTTATACATATACAACAGTCTTTACACATATGAATACAATTATCTAATTAGATGCCCGGCAATCCTTACCTAGCGTTGCCATGATGCTGTAGCCGACTGCGTCCCATCGCCAGGCGCGCCGAATACTCCACGGCGCAGCCGGAAATGACAAGCATGTCCGGACATGCGCACTGTGGAGGACCGCACAGTACTAGCAAACAGAATCCTGCAGTTGTGCGCATGCGCTCTAAAACCATGCAGGAGCCCTAGCGTGCACAAAAGCGCAGGTAAAAGTAAATAAAGAGCCACAAAACAAGTGCTCAATAAGTGGCTATAGGGTGGCATCGCAGTTGAATAGAGCGTCAGGAAGAATAACATAAGGTAACGGCATGAATAGTGGTACTCTAATGCTATATGCAATATATTCGAGTGCCAGTACTATAATATGGTCAAGGCATTACAGACATAAACAAAATAAAGACATATAAATAAAAAAAGTAAACAAGATTAGATCTGGAGGAAAGAGAAAAAAAAAAAAAAAAAAAGATTTAAATTTAATAATGGAACATGATTTCTCGTCGTAAATTTAGTCCATATGGAACCAAAGTGTTCAATGTCATAATCCAATATGCTTCTCTATCTCTGAGATGATGTTCCAAATCTCCACCTCTCTTGGAACGAACACATTTTTCTATAGCAAAAATCTTTAATCCCTTAAGCCGAACGCCTGAAAAGTCGTTAATGACCAGAACATTTTTTTAGTTTTTGCCTCCTTGCGTTTCAACAGTTGTAACTTTTTTATTTTTTCAATGACGCAGTTGGATGAGGCCTCGTTTTATTCGAGACGAGTTGTACTTTATGGGGGAATAGTTTAAGTTCACTTTTAAATAATTGCAGTATTTTTTTATTATTTTTTTTAATTTTGGTTTTTTTAATTATTTTTTTTTACACCATTCACATTTCACACAACTTGTTAGATTAATTCTACAGGTTATTACGGTCGTGTGGATACCAAATATGTGTAGGTTTTTTTTGTGCGTGTAATTTATGCACAATTTTTATTAAATATTTATTTTTATTTTATTATTTATTTTTGACACTTTTTTTTTTACAGTTTTTATGTGTTTATTTTACTTTTTTTTACTCCCATGAAGGGAGAACTGTTTAACATTTTTTTTTACTTTTTTTTTTTACACTTAGTAATGTTATTAGCATATTCATATATGCTAAAACATTCTAATCTGTCTCAGTGTGACACAGGCAGTGATCAGGACAGCACAAAGTGCGTCCTAGTCACTGGCTTAGTACACAGACAGCTCTGGGGCCACGCTAGGTCCCCAGGGCTGACTGTGCAGCCGTTCCCCGAGCTTTGTCAGGTCACCGGGTGTTCCGATCACCCGACAGAGCCCGGGGAACCCTTTGACTGTGCTGCGGTAACGCACCACCGCAATCAAAGGGTTAAAGCACCGGGTTGCGGAGGTTTCCGCCGCTCCCCGGTGCTTGCAGGGGATGCTCTGGGATCGGGGCTGTGTAGTACAGCCCCGATCCCAGCGCAATTGCGGCACCGGGCGCCGCAAACTCCGGTGTCTGCAGCGACGTCTAAAGTCGACGGGCGGTCGTTAAGGAGTTAAAGTACTAAAATCGCAGTTATGAACCTGTATGAAATGTTTAGTTAAACTGGATTTATTCCTAAACGAATTAGTGTTAATATCATTAATGTGTTCCAAGAATCTCACTTTAAGTTTCCTAACGATCCTACCTACATAAAGTAAGTTACATGATTGACATACTGCCCCATAAACTATATGATGGGAATTGCAGTTCATGTAGCTCCGAATCGGAACTTTTCTGATATCTCCTGAATTCTTTACATTGTAGAACATATTTGCATGTGCGACAGGGATTAGTGCCGCATTTAAAGAAGCCTTTATATTTGTGCCAAGGGGGCTGTTGGATATCTTCTTGAAAAATATTTGAGGTGAAGTTTTGGCTCTACGTGAAACTACACGGTGGCCTTCCATCAGAATGTTATTGACTATATCATCCTCATATAGAATGGGTAAATACTTGTTGACAATTTTTTTAATCTGATTAAATTGCTTGCTATGATCCAACGCTAAAGTAGGGCAACTATGTGAAGAAGAGGTCACTAATTTAGTCCCTAATAACTCATGTCTTTCCCTTTTTAGGGCCCTGTTATATGCGTTTTTGAGAAGGCCCTTGGGATAACCACGTGCCATGAGTCAGTTTTGTATATCCCTAGCTTCCTTATGAAAAGATTCAAGGTTGCTGCAATTGCGTCTGGCCTTTAGGATTTCACCTTAGATTATTACCCCCTGGACATAGGATGCTGCAGTTTATTACCCCAAGGGCATAGGATGCTGCAGGTTATTACCCCCGGGACATAGGATGCCTGCAGATTATTACGCCCGGGATATAGGATGCTGCAGATTATTACCCCCTAGAACATACAGTATGATGCCTGCAGATTATTTCTACCCAGATGCAGAACCTTACATTTATCCACATTGAACCTCATTTGCCAAGTGGATGCCCAAGCACTCAGTGTGTCCAGGTCTGCTTGCAATTTATGAGCATCTTCCATAGATTGCACTACCCTGCATAGCTTGGTGTCATCTGCAAAAATAGAAACTGTGCTATTGATCCTGTTCACTATATCATTAATAAATACATTAAATAAAAGAGGTCCCAATACTGAGCCCTGGGGCCACCCCTCACTCAAGTCCGTTAGGTGTTAGTAGTCGCAGAAAATGGCGCCGCAATAAATAAAAAATAAAATGGAAAATGTTTGGAATTTTTTTACGGTACCAAAACATAACAATAGCCCTACATGTTTGGTATTGCCTGTGGAATACAGATAACTCACCATTATTTTTTTTTTTGATTAAGGGCTTGTTCACACGGCGTTTTTGTGATCCGTTTTACGGATCCGTTTTACGGATCCGCAAAACGGATCTAACAATTGTCAGTGTGATTAACATTGAGTTGAATGGCAAAAAGCGCATCGCTGTTCCCATGGGAGATCAGCGATGCGCTTTTGAGAGCTCTCTGCGCTGCGCTTTTCGCACCCGCTTTAAGAATTGACATTCAATTTCTTATTCGGTTACGAAGTGAAACCCCCATAGGAGATAATGGAGCCCGCTTTTGGCACTTTTCCAAAAAAAGCGCTCCAACTCGGGACTTTTAAGCTGCGCTTTGCTTGAAAGGGTGCGAAAAGCGCATGGGGGGACGGGACGGGGATCGTAAAGAGGGTGTGGGCGGGAGCGCGGTGAGCGGCAGCGCAGGTGAGCGGCGGCGGCAGCGGGGTGTGCGGGGGGCCCAGCGCAGGTGAGCGGCGGCCGGCGGCAGCGAGGTCGGCAGCGGGGGTGTGGGGCCCCGGCAGGGGGCGCGGCGGCAGCGGAGGTGTGCGGCGGCCCGGGGGCAGCGGAGGTGGCGGCGGCCTGCGAGGCGAGCGGCGGCGGGGGGCAGCGCAGGTCGGCACCCGGAGGTGTGGGCGGGCGGCGGGGCGGGGGGGCAGCGGAGGTGTGCGGCGGGGGCAGCGGAGGTGTCCCGGCGGCGGCGCAGGTGCGCGGCGGCGCAGGCGGCAGCGGGGTGAGCGGCGGCGCAGGTGGGCAGGCAGATGATGGTGGGGCTGGCAGGCAGATGATGGGGGGCTGGCGGGGAGAGATGGCTGGGGCGGCAGGCGATGTGGCTCGGGCTGGCAGGCATATGATGGCTGGGGCTGGCAGGCAGATGATGGAAGGGGCTGGCAGGCAGGATGGTGGGGTGGCAGGCATATGAGGGGCTGGGGTGGAGGCATTGATGGATGGTGGGGCAGCATGGTCGGGCAAGACATGTATAAATGGGACGGGAGAGCAGGGATGGGGCAGGACATCTATGAATGGGCGGGAGCACATGGATCGGGCAGGACATTATAAAATGGGAGAGAGAGAGAGGGGGGGAAAAAGGGAACCCCTTCCGCAAATCGGTCCGTAAAACGCAATTAAAAAGATGCAATAGGATCAAATAAAGATCAACTTTTTGGTTTTTCGGATCCCTTTACAGGGGTTTTTTTACGTAAAAAAAGGACCCGTAAAAAGGATAAAAAAAACATTGTGTGAAAAAGCCCTAACTGTTTTTTTATTGAAAACGTTTTGTGATATAAAAAAAATAGAATACGTGCATAAAGAATAAAGAGGTATTCTTTTAGAAGTACGTGAGAGCTTTCTTAAGTGATGTTCGTTGTTATATATTAAGCACGTAAATTTTAAAAGATAAAAACAAAAGAAGTAATATGCAAAAATGCATTGTGTATTTAAATCTATGCTAAAACTATGGGAAATTTAAAGGGAAAACCAAAAAATGCGTTCGTTGTTTTCATTTTGAAGGCATATAAAAGGGGGAAAAAAGTACAAAACATAAATACAAGAAAGAAAGGTAGGGGGGAGGGAAGGTAGGGCTTTTTTCTGGTGATACGAGCAGTGTCCATAAAAGAAAAGGAGTCGATCATTTTCGATGAAGGGGTAATTTATGGTTTTCAATTCAGAGATTCTTTAGGGCGAATACGAATCCCTTTGGGGGACCAAACCTCAAAAAAGGAATCTAAAGTATTGTGGGGAAGTGTTAGATATCCTATGCTTTAATCTTTTGTCTATAGCCCCAGTCGGGGGAAAGACGGGGGGGAAGCCCCTCCCCTGAAGAGGGAGTCGGCTTTCCCGCTGAGAATGTGCGGGGGTCATTTAAGCGTGTTTTTTTCCCTTGGGGTACTTGTAAGGTTTAGAGGTAGAAAAAGGGTCTAAGGGCGGTTTCGCCCCTTTTAAAGTCTGTAATGAGACGTTTCACTGTTTCCACAAGATTGGATTTGGGGGCTCCCAAAAAATATGGTAAATGTGACCAGGAGCCCCATGAATCTCCAGAGGTATTCGGGATAAGGGGTTCATTTTATGTAAGAAAAAAGGGGGTTTGGTACCCATTAATGTATTTTTTATGGTTTTCTCAAAACAGATTGCATCCGAAGTTTGAGCCCCTCTCCTCCAAATTTATGCCCTTCTCTTTTTAACCACCATTTTTAAGAGTGCCGTCCTAAAAAGAAAAACCCTTTTATCCATTGGAATTTTTTTTTTGCGGTTTCCCCGTTTTTCTTTAGTACAGTGAATAAAAACTAAAAGAAAGATATCTTGTCCTGCAAAAAAAAAAGTCTCATAGGTCATTTTAGGTGGAAAAATCAAAAGTTCGGTCTGGGAAGGCGGGGAGGGGAAAAAAAAGAAAATGACAACCAAAAAACAAAAAACCGCAAGGTCCTTAAGGGGTTTCTCCTGATTTTAAGGTAAATATTCATTCGCCCCTTTTTGAATACATTGTTATCTGCCCCGTTGTTTTCTTGGTTTATTTGAAATTCAGGGCATGTTTCTGGCTTTTCAGGCGCAGTAAAGCCAGGTCGTAGCTATAGAACAGTGTGGCGCTTCAGGGAGATCAACAGGTTTTTTGCTATAGAACCAGTGTAGCAGCTATCAGGAGGATCAAAAAAAGGTCTGTAGCTATAGCAACAGTGCTGGCGCCCATCAGGAGTTCGAAAAGGTCTGAGCTATAGCAAACCCGTGCAAACGTATGGAGAGATCAAAAAGGTCTGTAGCTATAAAACCCGTGCTGGCAGCCTATCAGGAGAGATCAAACAGGTCTGTAGTTTTGCAACCAGTTTTGCAGCTTTTGGAGAGATGAAAAGGTCTGTAGCTATAACGACGAGGGGCTGATGCGCCCTACAAGGGGGAATCTAGGAATAGGTTTGGACGCTGCTAATGGCACATATTGCAAAGTGACTTGTTTTTCTAAGATCTTTAACATAAAAAGCAGAATCTGTAGTGAGAGAACCCCTTTAAGGGGTTAACCCATATTGCATATTCCGCCGTTTTTTTTCCATGGTTTTTGTTGGTTTTTTAATTATTTTTGTTTTGCGCAAAAAAATGCGTCCCGCATGGACCAAATGGCATCAGCTTTCCGACGTTTTTTGTCCTACGCTGTGTGGCCCGAGCCTAAAAGTCTAATCTATTAAAATATAAAGTTACTTATGTGGCAAAATGAATGCCGCCATAGAAAGAAAATAAAAGCTGCTTTTTGTTTTAAAAAAACTGGAATAAAAAGTGATCAAAAAGAGTCCGATAAGCCAAAACGTTACCAATAAACTCTTCAGCTAAACAAGAAGTTACCTCTGACACAGGTTTATAGACAGAAAAACATACATTCACCGAAAATGGCGCTAAATGCAAATTTTTCATAAAAAAAGTATAATTTAAGTTTTAAAAACCCTAAAAAAATGTTGTTATTTGTTCCCCTTAAATTTTTCAGGTCAGTTTTTCCCCAGTGATAACGTTTTTTTTACCACACTTTGAATTCCATAAGAACAATCCCAAAAAAGTGGCACAATTACGTTTTTGTTTTTTTCAGTTTTAGACCCAAAATTTTTTTTCTTTTTTTTCCCCATTTACGGGAAAAAAACTTTTTTAAAAAAAAGTAATTTGTAAAACAAAAGACAAGGCATCATCGGTTCATAGATGAAGGGTGGGAAGGGGGAACTTTATTAGTCTTGGAAGTTTGGGAGGGAAAAAATGAACTTGATGGAGACGAAAATCGCAGCAGCAGGAAGGGGTCACTGCTTTGAGTTGGCATTTTTTAAAACGTTGCAATAAAAATAGAACACAGGTGTCAGTACTGATCAGTGAAGAAAGCGGTGTGCCGTCCTTTAATAAGGATCTGGAAAACTCAGTTTTTGTGATTTAAAAGACCTTTACTTTGAGGATGAGCGCTTTCATGGGGTCTTCAGTGCTCTCTTGGCCGAATCTTGAAATTTTAGTTAGATAGCTACACTTCCAAATAAGAAACTAAGCTCTACTTGTCTCCGTGTAGTCAATCAAGACCCACACACATACCACTAGAGTCTTCATAAATAGACCAAAAGGCGCTGCACGAAGGATCGTCCCTTAATGGACTCAATTTCCAAAAAAAGCAGGTCGGACGGTAAAACAGGGGAAAAAGGGAAAAAACCCCCCGGGGGCCCCCTGGTGGTAGACCGGGGAGTTCTTATTTAAGGGGTTTTTTCCCACTACATTGATTCTCTACCTCAGTCCTGTTTTTTTTGGTTTCAATTTGAATTCAGGGGGTGTTTATGGCTTCCACTAGGCGAGTAGAAGCCAGGTCTGTAGCTATAGCAAAACCCGTGTGGCAGCTATCAGGAGAGAAAAGGTCTGTAGCTATGCGACCCCTTGGTGGCAGCCCACCTGGATAGATTGCAGGTCTGTAGCTTAGAAAACCCGTGTGGGGCCTTATGAGAGATAGACAGGTCTGTGCTATAGAACTGGGGAGCTGATGCAGCTCAGCAAGAGGGGATTCTAGGAATAGGTTTTTTTTGGGCAAGTTAATGGAAATATTGCAAAGGGACTTGTTTTTTCAAGTCTTTAAAATAAAAAAACAGCGATCCCTTTGTGAGACAACCCCCTTTTAATTCATTATATTCTCAGAAAAGGGCAGAAAAGCTAGAAAGAGGCTAAATAAAGAGGCAGGTTTTGGAGGTAGGTTTAGTATATACAGTGTGTAGGAAGGGCCCCCCAAAAAAAAACCCTTTGGGGGTCCAGAAACAGTCAAAGTGGGCCCCCAGAGTCAACTCTACCCGTGGGCCCTAAGATCCGGAACTGATAAAAAGTAGTAAGGGCGAGGCAAAAGTCCAGGATTGTCCAAACTTGCAACGCAAAAAGGGG
>JAODAL010073103.1:0-14854 GCA_025379985.1 Phyllomedusa bahiana | reverse complement strand
TTTTTTTCCTTAAAAAACCTTATTTTCACTTAGTTTTTTTAGTGTGCCACTGATATTTGTTTGATGTAGCTATTGCCTTTTAGTGTGACCTATCTTACGTTTTTTCAAAATATATGGATGTGCACAGCCAAATTTGATTTTTGAAAGTTCAAATTGAGGAATGGCAGCCTCATTGGCTTGCTGCACTCCGCCTACCTCTTTTAAACTAAGGGGCAAGAATAATTCGTAGCAGGTTCCTATCACTCCCTGAGATGTTGTAGTCTGAATGGACTTCCTAGTGAGGTAACATATTTAGTGTTGGGGGACTCACCTGTGCTGGGACCCCCTTGACGCTATTGGGAGTTGAGCTTAATACAATCTTTGATCAAAAACTGTAAACAAAGGGAATCCCAGGTTTTTTCATTTTTTTTCCTTAGCAGTAATGCTTTTCCCCATATTCCTATACTTTGATGTTTCACTTAGTTTTTAGTGTGCCATGATATTTGTTTTAGATGTATGCTATTTGCCTTTTCAGTGTGCACCTTTTCTAAGTTTTTCAAAATTTATGGATGTGCACAGCCTAATTGATTTTTGAAGTCTATTTGAGGAATGGCAGCCCATTGGCTTGCTGCATCCGCCTACCTCTTTTAAACTAGTGCAAGATAATTCGTAGCAGGTTCCTATCACTCCCTGAGATGTTGTAGTCTGAAGGGACTCCTAGTGAGGTTAACATATTTATGTTAGGGACTCACCTGTGCTGGGTCCCCTTACGCTATTGGGAGGTTGGGCTTGATACAATCTTTGATCATAAACTTTAAACTTATAATACCAGGTTTTTCATATTTTTTTTAGCAGTAATGCATTCCAAATATTCCTATTACCTTGATGTTTCACTTAGTTTTTAGTGTGCCACTGATATTTGTATTAGTTGAAAAGTAGAATAAGCAGCTGCACATCAAATCAAAAAGGTAAGCAAATATATTTTATATCTGCTTACTATATATATTCTGTCTCTTCAAGTATTGCTTCCCCGTCCGGGTTTTCCCAAGTCATATAGACGTCTGATCCAAGAACTTTTGATAAAAAATTTTATGAAAGAATTTGATCGTGGTTGGTTCTATATTCATGTATATATTTTATATGTGTTTGCTGGGTACCTTTTGTGTTTGAATTGGCTGCCTGTGTTAGCTTTGCTTTCTGTGAAAGGACTCATGCCTGCAAAGGAGGGTTGAGGCAGTGTCCTGAGCTGGCTTTAGAACAAAGGAAATTCCTGGGGGAGGGAGGAGTGAATCCCTCCATGAATGAACGAATAGAGCGAATAGGCTATTGAGAATTGGATTTCAGTACGTGTGTCCTGCTAAATTATGATAGCTTTTATAGGGGTTATTGCAGAAAGTAGTGAAAGTTTAGAGAAATTATTTCAGCCCTTTGGTTAAGGCCAGACAGACAAGATTATTGAATTTTGCCTTAGGTAGGACAACCAGTTTGTTTAATAGTTAGGGACTTGAATGAGTAGTTTAGATTTTTAATCTAGCCATCTCAGAGGTATGATGCTAACTAATTTGTGTAAGAGTTAGGGACTTGAATGAGTGGTTTTAGATTTTGGGAATCTAACCACATCCCAGGTATTACGCTAACTAATTTGTGTAAGAGTTAGGAACTTGAATGAGTGGTGTAGATTTTGAATCTAACCACATCAGAGGTATTATTATTATTATTAACATTTATTTTAAAGCGCCATTGATTCCATGGCGCTGTACATTTGAGGGGGTCACATACATAATATGTCAAGTGATTAAAAATAATTGACAATGAATGACTTATAACTGGTACAGAGGGGAGGAGGGACCCTGCCGCGAAGGCTTACAATCTACAAGGAGGAGGTGAAAGAACATGAAAAGAGGGGAGACATGTTTGTGGGGTAGTACAGTGGCAGCAGGGTTATTGTAGGTTATAGGAATTCCTGAAGAAATGGGTTTTCAGGTTGCTTTTTGAAGCTGGTGAGAGTGGCAGAAAAATCTGATGTGTTGGGCAGTGCATTGCAGAGTGTGGGGGAAGCGCGAGGGGGAAGTCTTGGAGACGGTTTATGTGAGGAGCTGATAAAGAGGAGAACAGAGAAGAAGGTCCTGTGAGGAGCGGAGATTGCGTGAGGGAATATCTGGAGATTTGGGCAAAGATGTATGGAGGGGGGAGAAAGGTTATGGAGAGCCTTGTAGGTCATGGTTTAGCAACTTGAAATGAAAATTTGCTGAGCTATTGGTTTGCCAGTGAAGGATTGACAGAGGGGAGAGGCAGAGGAGAAAGCGAGGAGGAAGGTGGATAAGATGGGCAGCAGAGTTGAGAATGGTTGAAGGGGAGCAAGAGTGCTAGATGGGAGGCCACAGAGAAGGATGTTGCAGTAGTCAAGGCGGGAGATGACAAGGGCATGGACGACATTTTTGGTGGTGTCAAAGTTGAGGAACGAACGGATGCGAGAGATATTTTTCAGGTGGAAGCGGAAGGCAGAGGCAAGGGTTTTTGGATGTTTTGTTTGAAGGACAGAGCGGAGTCGAGGATTACCCCAAGGCAGCGGACTTGCGGAACAGGTGAAAGTGTACAGCCAAGGGACAGTGATAGAGAGATCAGGTGGTGGGATGGAGGGGGACGGTGGAAAGATGATGAATTTCTGTTTTCTCCACATTTAGTTTTAGGAGACGGGAGGAGAAAAAGGAGGAAATGGACGATAGACAGTCTGGGATCCGGGAGCTAACTAATTGAGTCTTAAGACACCGTAGAATTTGGAACGAGTAATGGGTAACTCGTTGGGCAGTGAAAAATGATCTCTAAAAAGAAAGACTGCAATAGAAATTGTAGAGGAACGAGCAGGAAGTTAGAAACAGTTGAAAAAAATTTTAAGGTACAAGTTGGACATTTGAAAGTAGAAAAATGATGGAAAGTCTTCATATAAGTGTGAGATTTTAGTTGTCATCTGTATATAATGGGTTTAATGAAAATATGATGCCATGTGAGATGAGAATTCAGTATTAGTTGGAAAAAATGGAAAAAGGTTATTTCCCTTCATTTCTCTGACCTGTAGTGCCACAGCAGCAGCAGCTCTGATTCAGAAGGAAGAGGGGAGGGGCCCAGCTCCAGAATGCTGCAGTAGGCCATTGTTGGTGGTTTTTCATTGATTTTCTGCACTTATTCTGTGTTGAACATTGTTGAATTTTTAGTTTGTTTGTGTGTATTGATATGTTTTGTCTTTTTACAGGTAAAATCTGCCAGGATTGATTGTTTGGTATAATTACAGGACATCATATTCTTTATATCACTGGTATGCTACAGGCTCGGACTGGGCGCCGGGGGACCCGGGGAACTCCCCCGGGTGGGCCCCCCCGAAAGCGCTGGGGGCCCCGAGGCCTAGGTTGCCCGTGTCAACTCCCCGGGGCCGGCCCAGAGCCATTACAGGTCCCTGAAGCGCCCGGGACCTGCGTTCCCGAGTCGGGCCCAGAGACGCGGGCCCGGTCCCAGACGGGGGACTTAATGTCCCGATCCCGGGGTACGGTCCTCCCTGCGACGCGGGTGCTGGTCAGCGGGAAGCCAGCGCACTAGCGCTGGCGCTCAGCTTGAATTTTCCCGGCTGGGCTGAACGGCATTAGGCCCTTCACGCCTTCGCCGGGCGCCGGGGACCCTACTGTGACGTAGGCGGCGCGGTCGAAGTCACTCACCTCACGCCCGCCTATGCAGGGGACGGCAGCACCGGGAGCGGCACATGGTACCGGCCCAGGGAACTGCGCCTGGACCTGCCGGGTAAGCCGGAGGCCAGGTAAGTGGCTGTTTGTTGTTTTATTTTTTTTAAAATATCCCACAGGGGCCCTGGACTTACTTTAGGGGTGGGGGCATGGCTACTAAGGAGGGCACCTTTGGGCTACAAAAATGGGGGGCCCTTGTCTTCTTACGGGGGGGGGGGGGGGAGGAGGGGAGCTCTTGGTCTACTAGAGGGGGCCTGCTATAGAGGAGGCCCTGGATACAAAAAAGGGGGGCCCTGACTACTAGTGGGGGGGCCCTGATACTTAGGAGGGGGGCCCCTGACTACTAGCGGGGGAGCCTGGCTACTAGAGGGGGCCCTGGCTACAAAAGGGGGCCCTGGAATACTAGGGGGGAGCCATGACCTTTTTAAGGGGCGGGCCATGACTACTAGAGGGGGCCCTGGCTACTAGAGGGACGGTCCCTGGCACTACTAGGAGGGGAGGGCCCTCGGCTAACAAAAAAGGGGGGCCCTTGACTACTAGAGGGGGCCCTGGGACCTACTAGTGGGCGGCCCTGACTACTAGTGGGGGCATGGCTACTCTAGAGGGGGGCCCTGGCACAAAAGGGGGGACCCTGACTTACTCAGAGGGGGGCCTGAACTAGTGGGGGCGGCCCCTGATACTAGAGGGGGCCCTGGCTAACTAGTTGGGGTGGCCCTGGCTACAAAGGGGGCCTGGACTCTAGGGGGGGGGCCCTGATACTAGTAGGGGGGGCCTGGCTTTTACTAGAGGGGGGACCTGGCTACTTCGGGGGCCCTGGCTACTAAAAAGGGGGGCCCCTGACTCTAGAGGGGCCCCTGACTACTAAAAGGTGGCCCCTGACTACTAGGTGGGGGCCCTGGCTACAAAAGGGGGCCCTGACACGACTAGAGGGTAGGCCCTGACTAAATAGAGGGGGCCACTGGGATAGCTAGGAGGGGAGGCCTGGGCTTACTAGAGTGGGGCCCTGGCTCACAAAAAAGGCGCGGCCATGATACTAGGGGGGCCCTGGGACTACTAGGAGGGGGGGCCCTGGAACTACTAGAGGGGGCCCTGGCTACTTGAGGGTGGACCCTGGCTATCCAAAATAAAGGTGCTGGCCCTCGGACTTAATTAGGGGGGGGGCCTGCACTCTAGAGGGGGGCCCTGGGCTAACTAGGGGGTGCCTGGCTAAAGAAAAAGGGGGGTCCTGGCTACCAAATAAGGGGGGACTTGGCTTACAATAGGGGGGGCCCTGGACTACTAGGCGGGGCCTTGGCTTACAAGGGGGGGGCCTGACTACTAGGGGGGCCCTGGCTACAAAGAGGGGGTTACTGGACTTCTATAGGGGGCACTGGGTAAACTCAACATGGGGGGCCTCATGGTAACTACCATTGGGGGGCCCTCTTACAAAAGGGCGCCTGGCTAACATATAGCGGGGGGACCCTGACTACTAACAGGGGGGCCAGCTGGCTATTTCTAGGTGGGGGCCTGGCTACAAGGGGGGTTCCTGGCTTACCTACAGGGGGGCCCTTGGCTACAAGGGGGCCTTTCTACCTACATGAGGGAGGGCCCTGGTTACAACAAAGGGGGCCCTGACTACTAGAGGGCGCGGCCTGGATACAAAAAAGGGGGGCCATGGCTACATACAGGGGGGCCTGCTACAAAGGGGGGGCCTTGACTACTAGGGAGCGGCCCCCCTGACTTATAAGGGGGGGCCTGACTATACGGGGGGGGGCCCCTGGCTACAACAAAGGGGGGCCCTGACTAATAGAGGGGGGGCACTGGACTTAGAGGGGTGGCACCTGACTACTAGAGGGGGCCCTGCTACAAAAGGGGGACCATGGCTATCAAAAGTGGGCCCATGGGCTACAAGGGGGGAGGACTGGCTACAAGAGGCGGGCCCTGGCTTCCTATCAGGGGCGCCTGGAACCTACAAAGGGGGGCCCTTGGCTAAAAACTACTTGGGGGGCCTGGCCTATCCTACATGGTTGCCCTCTATACAATAGGGGCCCTGATCCATGGGGGCCCTGTGCGCTACCTATAGGGGGGGGTCTGACTTACAAGGGGGGTTGGGCTACTAGGGGGGTCCTGCTACTTAGGGGGGGCCCCTGGACTACTAGAGGGGGCCCTGGCTACCTAGGGGGGCCCCTGGCTACAAAAAGGGGTCCTGGATAACAAAAGGGGGCCTGGCTACAAAAGGGGCCCTGACTACTAGGGGGGGCCCTGTGCTACATGGGGGGGCCCTGGGGACTACTGGGGGGCCTGCTTACAAGCGGGGTCCTGGTACCTTTAGGAGGGCCCTGGCTAAACTACATGGGGGGGCCCTGGCTACCTACTGGGGGGCCCTTACTACAACAGGGGGCCCTCTTGGCTCCTATAGGGGGGGCCTCTGACTTCATAACCCAGGGGGGGCCCTGGCGATTATTTACAGGGGCGGGCTTGAGCTCCTAGGGGGGTTCCTGGCTACTACAGGGGGGGGGGCCCTGGCCATACAACAGGGGGGGACTTTCTACCTACATTGGGGAGGGCCTGGCTTCTAAAGGGCGGCCCCTGTTACTTAGAGGGGGTGCTGGCTACAAAAGGGGGCCATGCTACAACAGGGGAGCCCTGACAACAAAGGGGGGGCCTGTCTACTAGGGAAGGGCCCTGTACTACTTAGGGGGGGGACCCTGGGATTCTATAGGGGGGGGCCTGTACAAATGGGGGGGGCCCTAGACTACTAGCTCGGGGGCCCTGAATAAATAGAGGGGGGGCCCCTGGGGGTCTTAATTGTGGGGGCCCATCGGCCCTTCAAAAAGGGGACCCTGGCTACTAATGGGCGGGACCCGCTTGGCTACAAGGGGGGGGGCCTGGATACAAGAGGGGCACATGGCTAACTTCTAGGGGGCACCTTGACTACAAGGGGGGCCTGGCTAAACTACCCATGGGGGGGGCCCTGGCTAACTACATTGGGGGGGCACCTATATACAAAAGGGGGGGCCCTGAAAACATGGGGGGCCCTGGATCAAACCTTTTGGGGGTCCTGATACCAAAGGGGGGTCCTGGCTACTCACGGGGGTCCTGGATACTAGGGGCTGGGCCCTGATTAATAGAGGGGGGCCCCTGATACTAGAGGGTGGGGCCCCTGGCTACAAATAAGGGCGTGGTGGGGTTGGCTACTAGGGGGGCCCTAGGCTACAAAAAAAGGGGAGGCGCCCTGGCTACAAAAACGGGGGCCCTTGCACCAAGGGGGGGCCTGGCTTCATGGGGGGTAGCTCCACGGCTACAAGGGGGCCCTGGGTAACCCTATAGGGGGTCCCTGGACTAAAAGGGGGGGGCCCTGGCTTTACATTAGGGGGGCCCCTGGTTACCCTACATGGGGGGCCCTCTCTACAAAAGGGGGCCCTGGAATACATGGGCGGCACCTGGGGGGACTTCCTAAAGGGCGGGTCCCTGACGACAAGGCGGGGGTCCTTGCTACCTACATGGGAGGGGGCCCTGGCAATCTTAGGGGGCCCTGACTTCCTAAAAAGGGGGGCCCCCTGACTATTCCCTAACAGGCGGTGGCCCTTAATACTAATAAAAGGGGGGGCCCTGGCTACCTCCATATAATACTAAGGGGGCTTGACTACATACACAGTAAGCTAAAGGGGGGGCCACTTGACTTCTGCCACCACTACCTAAAAGGAGGCCCTAACTACCTGTATACTAACTCTAAAGGGAGGGGGACCCCCTAACTGTATACGATACCTAAAGGAGGCCACTAACTATCATGTATAACGACCTAAAGGAGACCATAAACTGTATTGTTACCCTAAAGGAGGGGACCCCTAACTTTCCTGTATTCTACTAAAGGGGGTCCCCTAATGTTGCAGTCTATTATAAAGGGGACCCACACTACTTACAGCTTACATTATGGGGGATTACCACCTTACACCTACAGCTACCTTTATGGGGGTTTTTCCGCCAAAACCTACTGTGCCTATCTACTTTCCTAACTGTAGCCCTGCCTTAATTTACCTGAGGGGCTTTTTCCTACCCAACTTGGATTGGAAACCAACCAAACCAACTGGGGGCCGGGCGTTTCAACGTATCCAGCGGCGGCAACTAACCTTTACCTAAAAGAAGGCCTATTTAGTTACCTGGGGCCTCTCTCCACCTCCAAACCCCCTTGGATACTAGGCTTGTTCCCGGCTCCTCCTCCCCCCTGGGGTAGTTTGTTACAGAGGTGGGAATGGGTAAAAGAGTTGTGGAAATGAGGATTCTAGCTATTTGTGTTGTAATTTCTGCAGGGATGGAGTTGTTGGCAGGGTCAACGTCATTCAGGGCGGTTGTGTGGAAATCGGAATGCAGAGAAGAAAAGGGAATAAGTACGAATTCTCAGTCCAAGACGTCTCAGGTGAGTCCCCTCATTTCAGGGATTTTTGTTATATTGTAATGTGATGTGACATGAAGTTGGTGTCTGAATTCTCTATGCTGGTCTCTATATGGCAAGTGTTGTAGGTTTATACCTGAGTGTGTTGTATGAATCTCTATGTGGGTCCTCTATATGGGCGGTGTATGTAGTTAATATTGGATTGCGCGTATAGGTGGCTGGTGTAAAAAAATTGTGTCCCTGGATTGTAAGGGTGAGGGAACACCTGAACCCTGTGATAGGGAGTTACACTTTCTTTCTTGCCGGTTGTTTATTTTAGAGGTTTGCGTGGAGGTGGCGTGGACCAAGGAAACATGGAGGGGGAATCATTGGTATGTGGGTTGGTGCGAGGATAATTTGTATGTGGGTGGAGGGGGATATTGTATGTGGGTGGAGGGGGATATTGTATGTGGGGTGGAGGGGGATATTGTATGTAGGGTGGAGGGGGATATTGTATGTGGGTGGAGGGAATTGTTGTATATGTAGGTGGGGGGGGGGGATTTTCGTATGTGGGTGGGGAGGATTATTGTAATGTGGGTGGATGGGGGGGGATAATTGTATGTGGGTGGATGGGCGATAGTGTATGTGGGGATGGAAGGGGATATTGTTAATGTGGGGGTAGGACTATTGTATATGAGGATGGAGGGGGATCATTGTTTATGCGGGTGGGAGGGTGGGATTGTGTATGCGGGTGATGGGGATATTGTATTGCGGGTGGAGGGATATTTGTATGTGGTGGTGGGGGAGGGAATTGTATTGTGGGTGGGGAGGAGGATATTGTAATGGTGGCTGGAGGGGGGATATTGTATGTGGGTGGAGGGGAGTATTGGTATGTGGGTGGAGGGGGATATTGTATGTGGGGTGGAGGGGGATATTGTATTTGGCATGGAGGGGATATTGTATGAGTGTGGAGGTGGATATTGTATGGGTGGAAGGGGGATACGTGATTGTGGGTGGAGGGAGATTATTGTATGCTGGGTGGAGGAGGGAATTATTTGTATGCGGGTGGAGGTGGGGGATCTTGTAAGTGGGTGGAGGGGGGGGGATATTGTATGTGAGGTGGAGAGGAGGGATATTGTAGTGTGTGATGGAGGGGGGATATTGTACGGGGGTGGCGGGCGGGATATTGTCTGTGGTTGGGAAGGGGTATTGTTATGTGGGTGGAGGGCGGGATATTGTTATGCGGGTGGAGGGGGATATTGTATGCGGAGTGGAGGGGGATCTTGTTATGCGGGTGGAGGGTGGGAGGGGGCATTATTGTTTATGCGGGAGGGAGGGGGATATGTATGGCGGTGGAGGGGGTTTTGTATGCGGGTGGGTGGGGCGAATAGGGGGATATTGTAATGTGGGGGGTGGGGGATATTGTATGTTGGGTGGAGGGGGGATATTGTTATGTGGGTGGGAGGGGGACTATTGTATGTGGTTGGAGGTGGGGTTATCTGTATTGGTGGGTGGAGGGCATTATTGTATGTGGTGGAGGGGGTATTGTATGTGGGGTGGAGGGGGGATATTGTATGTGGGGGGAGGGGGATATTGTATTGTGGGAGGAGGAGAGATATTGTATGGTGGGTGGGAGGGGGGGGATAACTTGTTTGTGGGTGGAGGGGGTTAATTGTATGTGGGTGGGTGGGGATTTTGTATGTGGGTGGAGGGGGTTATTGTATGTGGTTGGGAAGGGGTTATGGATGGAGTTACTTAGCGTGGGTCTATGATTGGTTAGGAACTGGTCAGAAGTAGTGGACTAATTGCTATTGTTCTTACACAATACAAGGTTCTGTTTTCGTATACCTGTATCATTGTGGTTAAAATTTGGGCGCGTTTATGGTCCGAGAGGCCGGTTATATTTTTTCATGTTACAGGTAGGGTGGGCCCCCCGAAGATCCACCAATTCCCCTGGGGGCCCACAGAACCCCCAGTCCGGACACTGTGCTATTGCCTTTTGTTGTTAAATATAGAATTATATTAATATAAGAAACGATAGGTTCATTTTCTAGGTGTATAAGTTATAAAGGGATCATTCCCTCTGTAAAAAAATTTGGTTTGAATTAGAAATAAAGTCCACGTGGCAAATTAATGAGCTTATTTATTATAAGGCATAATTTTTAATGGGGAATTGTGCATCCAAAAGTTGTCTAAAAAATTCTGACAATTTTTCAGATGTTTCTAAAACTTTCTTTAATTTTCTTGGGAATGTTACATAATGTTGTTGACCAATACTTGTCGTTTTCTTTTAGGTGGTGAGGAGCAAAATTTAAATATTAACCTTATGGTTCTTGTAGGATTGATAGGATGTTGACTTTTTTACTCTATTTTTTTATATTGATTTTGAAGTAAATTAAAAAACTCGTAATGTATAGGGGATATTTTGATTTTGTCAGTACAATTGTTTAGCTTTTTTTTTGTTGGATTGGTATTTTGTTCTTTTTGTTTTTATGGTTTATTTTTTCTTCTTTCATTTTGTTTAGTCTGTTGTTTAGTTGCTTGTTGTGTATCGCGTTTTGGAAATGTACTGAAGGAATTCCATTGTTTCTTTGTTAGTTTTATGTTTAAATTTGTTGGTTAGACTCTTTGTGTCTGGCTAACTCTTTGTCATGAATGTGTAACAGCTGGTGGAGCTTTATAAATCTGATGGGTAAGATGAGAGGGTAATGGCTGCCTGACTCAGGGGGGGGTTCAGGGAAGATGCCAATTAGTTGTAGATCTTCCACGGAAACAGGACTTCCAGTTTGTGAAGGGTCAGCTTTCTTTATGGGGTCTAAAAAACACGATTACTGTACGAGAAAGGGTTTCAGTTAGTTTCTCCTTCCCTTAAGGTTTTTTTGTTTGTATGGATGTATTACAGATTACTCATTACATTTAGCCTGAGATGCTCACTACTTTTTATAAACTAACCAATAAGTTATAAGCAGTTCTGATCCTCAGTGCTCTGTAACAGTGGAATTATCAGCTGGGGACTTACGGACTGTAGTGTACCTGAAGACTAAATTGGGCAGTGAAGCGGAAGGGATAAATGTTAAGAGGCTGCACTATCTCTTGGTTTTGTTTTTGTCTTCTTTTAGTGATCAAATGCCATTTGTTGTTGGACCAAGTTTACAGTTTTTGTAGGATAAGGTTACTTTCTAGGACACTGCTCTGTTTCAGTCTGGTGCAGGCACTGACCCAGATGGAATATCACGAAATCCAGAAATTTCATACAAGGACTGATTGCTTGGAGTCTCAGAGACTCGAATATTCCTGGGGTTTTATACTACTATTTTGTAATATATTTTATTAAAAGAATCCAGTATGTTTGCTTATGTAGCTTCTGTAAGAGTGTTAGGCCACACGGCCATTTGAAGCTTCGATAAAAAGAGGTACTTAACAAATTCCAAAATCTGAAGTTGTTAATTTCCTTACAACCTGCCTGGGCACACAAAACAAGACTATGACAAGCTGTTCTCAGTAGTTAACGCACTGAGGTTGGGCTGGTCATGCAACGCAGTCCTTAACACAGTCAATTGGTACCACAAGCAGAGGACCAGTAGCTATAACTCAGCTAGATTAATCAGCTGGTGAGGAGGAACCCATTATGGTGTAACGTATAGTACAATTGTAGTACAAGCTATATATACATAAAGTCCAGAGGTTGTTTAACTGGATTACCCCGTACAATACATACGATGTATGAGGGTAATTGATATTTCAGACTGAGCCAATCTTCATGACAATATATCTTTTGGCCTG
Source organism: Phyllomedusa bahiana (assembly GCA_025379985.1). Taxonomy (NCBI): domain Eukaryota; kingdom Metazoa; phylum Chordata; class Amphibia; order Anura; family Hylidae; genus Phyllomedusa; species Phyllomedusa bahiana. The sequence goes on along the minus strand of JAODAL010073103.1, from coordinate 3,010 downwards.
TAGCTATGCTGCTAGTGTTTGTTACTGATGTTCCAAGTGGTTTCATGGACTTGGTGTAGAACTTGAAAATCTACCACTCTGTTACCCTAGAATTTAGACCAAAGGGGGAAAGTTAAAGTAGATGGAAAAAGATGTTGGATAGATATACTTGTTGGTCTCATGGCCAAGAACAATAGGAGTTATTTTACCAATGTTGAAGGTCTTCCCCATCACTATTACGAAACTTTGAGTTTTTTGTTATGAAGGAACTCAACAGGTTCACTGGGACATAACATAGGTATCAATTGGGATACTACCCAGGATATACGTGGTCACCACAATAAAGGTAATTAAAAGGAGAATCCACTTCCACCTCATTTTGCCAGGTGGGGAGTTGAGGAGCTCTCCACAGAAGGGCATGGACAGTGGCCGAGGTAAGACCTACAATAACATATATACTGAAATCATTGTCATCACATTTTGGTAATAGCTCATGAGTATGGTCCCCCTAATGGAGTCAACTGGGCCTTTCTTAAACTTCAAATAGGAAACCCAATCAATAGAATGCAGAAACGTGTAAGCGAGGGGACCTAATGAAACGCCTGTTGTGCCTACAGTGATTGGAAACACATAAGGTCCAGACACATACAAAATCTGGGGACAAGCCCCTAAATGAAGGGGAAGAATTTAGAGCAGGACAAAGCGCAAAACTGGCCGCGTCAAAGTATAAGGGTTAGGATCATTGTGTTCTTGTTACAGGGCCGTTTGTCAACTCATACGGCGTCACCTAGTTACCCTGATGTCTGAGGACCTTTCAATCTTCAAGCTCAGAGGTCAAAAAAAGGGGGAGTGGGGAGAGAAACAGGGGACGCTCAGTTAAATGAGGATGGGCCTGTGGTGTGTGAGCAATAAGCTCTTCTTTCCCTGGGTCCTTTTCCCAATGTATGGCTAACAGGCTAAGGAGACTGGAACCCACCAGTCAAAAGACCACTACTATATGTTTGCTAGATACAAAGTATTGGGTTTTGCTCTTGGTTCAGTACTGGGCCGCTGCCAGATACCTTTCAAGAATTGCTTGATGTGCAAATCACTAGAAATAGGTAAAGTAGGAAAGGCCCCCCAGGAACACATTTGCCTCGGCCGCTGTGTCCATTTTCAAGGAGTCCAAATTGCCATGTCTGGGTAGACTTCTCTTTCCTGGATGGGCCTGAAGCCACTGGATGGCCTGCTGAAATAGCAACAGAAAAGTGCCCAAAAAGTTGATTAAGGTGTTTGATTTGGGTACAAGAAGCAAGATGAGAGTGATAGGAGGAAAAACCACACTTAACTGGACGGTAGTAATGAAAGAAGTCTAGACAGGTGCTTAGGTATGAAAAGGGGCTTTCACGTTCTCTACACATCTTCTGAGGGAAAGGAACAAAAATGAGGAAAACAGTTTTACAAAATGAAAAGACAAACAGGGAAAAAGCATGGATCAGAGTGTTTGCAATTTAGCTTTGTTTTCAGTCTGTTGTTACACTTAAGGAAAATTAAAACTGGTTCCCCCTGGATGAGAGCTTAGTTGGTATTCCCCAAGACAGGGCCCTTATTTCACAGTTTTCAATAATTACAGCATAGCAGTATGATAGGTTAGTGTATTACGCTGACCCAGCAGTAATTAACCTTGAGCAGTACATAAAAAACAAGTTTTTGATGATTATAGAATTGGAGGCAGTGGACTAGGGTAGCCAAACCTTGAAAATGGGGTGATTGGGTGGTCCTTAAAAGACAAACGTTGGTAAAGAAAGCCCCTCTTTGAGTATTTGTTTTGGACTCCGGGTCCCTTTTACAAGTTCTGGACAACTGAGACTTTAAATGAAAACTAAAGGGAAAAAAACAATTTGGTTCCCCCCGCCACTACAAGGAATCACCCTTCCGTGTTAGAAAGATGCTAATTAAGTTCCGAAACTCATTAACTATCATGTTTTTTGTTAAAATTGTGCACACCCAAAGTGCTAGGACTTTCCCATCTGCAATTCCGTCAATGGGGGTAAGGGACCAGTCAGGGGACACACGAGAAGACACAGAAAGAGTGAGGCCCGCGGGGGCCCCAACCCCTGTCCTCCCTTTTGGGGGGTTCCCCGACCCCAAAAAAGGTCGGCCCCAACCAGAAGACTGAAGCTACACTAATACGGGGAAACAAGAACGGACAAACAAATACAAAACACAATGGAAAGTCAGGCAAGCAAGGTTGGCAGCAAAACGGGCACGCGTACAAAATCGGGGGAGAAGAATAGTCAGAAGAAACAGGTAAAGGGAACCAGAAATCCCAAAAATGAAGGAAGCAGAAAGTATAGGAAAGACCCAAAATAACAGCACAGGGAAGGTAAGGGAATCCTTAAATAGGGAATGGTGAAACAGAGCGAGTATAGGTGGAAAGAACAGAAAGGCCCGGAAAAGGGGAAACAAACGCAATCAAAGAGGAAAAACAGATTTAAATAAAAGGGTGCTGGGGATTCCTGGCCAGGGCGTTGGCCGTAATCAATAAAACACCAGGAAGGAAAGTCTTTCAATGGGAACCAAAAATTTTCAAAGCATTTGTCAAAAACCCGGTTCCGTCGCAACGGCCATGGCCCGGGGACCCCGAAATCGGGGCTGGGGGTCGCGGGGTGATCATGAAAAAACTGGGGGCAATGTTAAAATTTCTTGCTCTAACTAGAACTACAATTCTAATTTCAAAAACTGGACTAATATGGAACATCACTGAAGTCTCTTACCATAAAAGGGTGGACACATTCAATGTTTTTTTTTATTTTAAATCAAACAATACAGATGAGGGTCATAGAGTAATGTGTTAATATAGGAGGGGTTGGGGGAATTTAAGGTACGAGTCCCATCAGTAAAGTTTTAAAAAATATGAGTCCTGAATTAAAAAGTGTCAAAAGAAAAAGGCTCCATTTGTTAATTGGGATTTTTGTTTTGGTTTTTAGAAAACACTTGTTTTGTGGTAGATCCCATGGATTAAAATGGGAAAGAGAGTAAATATTTATTT
>JAODAL010073102.1:0-14855 GCA_025379985.1 Phyllomedusa bahiana | reverse complement strand
CCCTTTGGGGGGAAAAAAGGGGCGGCTAAAAACCGTCTTGAAACTTTTTTGGGTAGCCCAAACAGAAAAAAATTTAAAGGGGAAGGGGCCCGCCTGGAAATACCGGGGCCTTTGCCCACCCCCCCCGGGCTTTGCCCCGGGGGGGGGTTTTTTTTCAAGGGGGGAAGGGGGCCACGGGGGGGGGCCCCCCGCGGGGGCCCCCGCCCGGGGCCCCGGTGGGCAAGGTGGGGGGGGCGCGGCGCGCAGCGGGGGGGCCGGCAAAAACCCGGCCCGGCTGCGTGGGGAAGGCGGGCAGCCGGGAGATTTGGGGACGGGCGGCCCTTTTTTTTTTTTGGGGTTGGGACATGGGGTTTTGGGGGGGGAAGGGGGGGGGGCCCCCGGGGCGGGGGCGGGGGGGCGCGGGGGCGGGGGGGCACCCCGAGACGCCTTTCCCCAAAACGGCCGCCCCCGGGGGAAAGGGGCGGATCCCCCGGGGGGGCCCCCGGGGGGCCGCGGGGCTTGGGAGGGCCCCCGGGGTGGGTGGGGGGGTTTTTAGGGGGGCCCCGGGGGAGGCCCAAATGGGGGGGGGCCTCGGGGCGGGGGGCCCCCCCGGGGGGGTTTTTGGGGGGGACGGGGCTAGCGGGGGGGGACGGGGGGGCCCTGGGGGGATCGGGGGGCGAGGGATTTGCCGGAGGGGGGGAAAAGAAAGGGGGGGGGGGCGCGGGTTCTAAGGGGGGGGGGAAGGGGGGGGGGGGAAAAATTTTTTTTCATTGGGGGGTTTTAAACCCGGGGAAAAAAAGGGGAAAAGGGGAAAAACCAGGTGGGGAAAACCGGGGGTGGGATCGGGGCAGAGGAGGCCTAAGCGGGGGAAAGGGAAGGTTCAGGAGGGGACGGGGGCTGGGGGTCTGGAGCCGGGGTTTTTTTAAGTTTGTTTCGTCCCCCGGGGGGTTTGCGGGAGGGGTTTGGGTCTTTGGGGGGGGAATGGGTGGGGTTTTACGGGGTTTTACGGGTTTTTGGCCCGCCCTGGTGCCGGGAGGGGGGGGGGCCCGGGCGGTTAGGGGAACCGGGGGGGGGTTTTTGGAAAAGGGGGGGGCGGGCCCAAATTGGGGAGGGGGGGAACCTTTTTGGGGCTGGGGGACTGTTCTTCCAAAAAGGAATGGAAGGGTGGGTTTCCCAAGAAAAAAGGGGAATTTATGGGGCTTTAACCCCGGGGTGTCAAAAAAAAGGGGGTGGGGAAAAAAATTTGGGGGGGTTTTTTTTAAAATTTTTTTTTTTTTTTAAAAAATTTTCCCCAAAGGAAAACGGGGAAGAAAAAAATGGGGGGAAGGGAAATTTGGGGGAAGAGCCTTTGAAAATTAATTTGTTTTTGGGGGGGTGGGGGAAAAAATTTGGTTTTTCCCCTTTTTTTTTATCTTTGTTTTGGGGGGGCGAATTTAGGGGGGGGAAGGTTTTTGAAGGTTCGTGGGAACGGTGGGCCTAACCAGGGGGAATTTTTTTTGGGTTGGGGGCCCCCCCCCCTTAGGTTTTGGGGGGAGGGGTTTTTAGGGGGGTTGGGGGGGAACCCCCCCCGTGGGTTTAAGGCCGGGTCTTCTTTAATGGCCGGTGGTTGGGGGAAAATTTGGGTTCAAACTAGCCATTTGCAGGCCCCCCCCCGGGGCGGGGGTCCCGGCAAGGGGGAAAGGGGGGGCCCTTTCGGGGGAAGCCCCGGGAGAAAACCCATCCAAAGAAAATGGAAAAAAGGGGGGTTGAAAGGGAAAGGGTTTAGGGGGGGGGACCCGATTAGGGTTTTTTTTAAAAAAGGGGTTTAAAGGGGGGGGGGGGTTTTTGGGAAAAGAGGAACCTTGGGGGGGGGGCCATTTGGGGGGGGGAAAAAAAGGTGGTTTGTTGGGGCCGGGGGGGGGGGGTTTTTGGAAATTTTTTTTTTCGGGGTTTTGTGAATGTGGTTTGCCCGTTTGTTGGGTTTTTTTTTGGGAGGGGTTGTTGGGGGGGGGTGGGGGCCCCCCGGGGGAAAAGGGGGATTGGGGGGGGGTTTCGGGGGGGGGTTGTTGGTGGGGGGTTTTTGGGGGGGGGGTTTTTTTAAGTTGGGGGTGTTTTTTTTTTAAAAAAAATTGTTTTTGGAAGGGGGGGGGTTTTTGGGGTTTATGTTTTTTTTGTGTTTTTTTTTTTCCCTTTTTTTGTGTTTTTTTTGTTATTAATTGGGTTTTTTGGGGCCCCTAAAAAAGGGGGGCCCTTTTTTTTCGTTTTTTTTTTTTTTTTTTTAATTTTTTTTTTTTTTAATTTTTTTTTTTTTAAAATTTTTTTTTAACTTTTTATTTTTTTTTAATTTTTTTTTTTATCCCTTTTTCCCCGGGGGGGGGGGGCCCTTCCCCAATTTTTTTTTTTTTATTTAAATAGGGAAATTTAAGGGGGGATTTTGGAATTTAAGGGTTTTTTTGGGGGAAAAAATTTAGGAACGCTAATTAAAAGTTTTAGGCGGGGGGAAGGGTTTTGGGGCGGAGGGGGTGGGTGCGGGGGGGGGTGGCGGCTGGGGGAGGGGGGGTTGGTAAAAATTTTTTTTTAATTTTTTCCCTTTTTTGGTTTGGGGGGGGGGGTTCCGGAATAAAAATTCGCTTCACTGCGAAAACCCCGGGGTCGTGGGCTAAACTCCTTGTCGGTTCCTCTCTCGTCTTATGTTTTCTGCGCGTTTTTTCCCGCGATGCTTGGATCTGAACGTATGGGGTGGCGGGGCAATGTCCCGGGGGTAGTAAAACCCGGCTGACGCATTTCTCGTTTTCAGGGGGCGTTTCCCGGGGGGGTGGCGCCCGGGTGCAGCAGAAGTGGGGGTGGAATTTCCCCCGGGGGTTTGGACGTGGTTTGGATGCCGCCGTCGTTTTAGGTCATCCCTTGGTGCGGGGGCTTTTGGGTGCATATTCGGATCGTTTGGGGTATGTGGGGGCTGGGTGAGCACCTGGGGCGGTGATCACGGAGAGGGAAAGGGCGGGGGCCCTTGTTTTGTTTATGGGGGTGTTGTTAATAAAGGGGGGTCCTATTAAGGGTTTCACGCTGATATCGGCTTTGGCTTTTGGCTTTTTGTCACGGGGGGGTGGCGGTATTAGAAGGATTTCCTTGTTGCGCAGGGTTTTAGGGTTTGCGGAAGGGGGGCGTAAGGCTGTTTAGCGGGCCAGTGGTTTTTAGCTTGTTTGGAAAAAAAATGGGGGATAGGGGTGCCCGGGGGCTGTTCTTCAAATTTTGGATAGTCTTTTTAGACTGCCTTTTCATTGGCCTTTTTTGGGCGTACGCGTTTGGTTTAATGGGTTTCCCCCCGTAAAAAAAGGGTTGGGGGTCTGCTGTCTCAGAATAGAGGCGGCGGACGGTTTGGGATCTGATAAAGGGGGTCTAAGACGGTCAGGGGGTAAGGGTAAGGTTTGTGCGTTTTGGGGGTTGTGGGGGGTTATGTGCCCGGTTTGGTGTTTTGTATTATGTGGGTAGGGTTTGGGGCGCGGCCCCCTGTTGGGCATCAGACGGCGTTTCCTGTCTGGGTTCCCAAATTTACGGCGGTCTTTCGTGCTGTTTTGGAAAAATGGGTTTTTAAAAAGCGTCAGTTTGGCCAATTCCCTTTGCATCGGGGCGGCCCCGGAGGCGGCGGGTTTGGGTTTTTGATGCAGACACGGTGCGAAAGATAGGGAGTTGGGAGTCTGAGAGGTTTAGGTTGTATATTCGCCCGCATTTAGTGGCGATATAGGGTTGGGTTAAAAAGGGGGGGGGGGGGGGTGCAGTTTGTTTTTCAATTAGGACATGGGTTTTTTCTGTGATTTCTTCCCCCTTCCTTCCTTTTTTCCCTTTGTTTTTTTTTGGGCAACGGTTTTTTGGGGTTTTGGGCACTCGTTTGTGATTGGGGGTAGGAAGCGGGGGCTGAGAGTAGTGGGGCAGCTTGGAATTCGGAAGAAATTGAGTGGTGCGATGGATCGGAAAAGAGGGATGGTGTGGAGTCAAGTTTTGCCCCGGGCTTTCAGGGGAATTTGTATTTTGGGTAGGGCACCCGGTATTGTTGTTTTTCAGTTGGGGGGAACGATTTGGGGTCCGTCCCCTTAGAGGTTGATTTGGGCATTCGTTTTGATTTGTTGGGTTGGTCCCCTTTTTTCCCGGATTGGGGATTGTTGGGGGATTGTTTGGCGAGGCTGCTTTGGCGCCCCTTCACAGTTGCGGGAATTAAAAGGGCCCGGTTAAAGGTTTTAATTTTGGGGTCAGTGGGTCCTTTTTTAGCCGGAATGGGGGTTTTTGGTTTTGACATAGAGAAAATTGGAGCCCCGGTGAGGGGGGGAGTTTGGGTAGGGAGGGGTGCACTTGAAGCTGTAGGGGTCGTTTTTTTGGTCTTGGGATACGTGAGGGGTTGAGAGGGTTTGGGGTGTGGGGGGCGTCGCGGTCGTAAGGGGGGTCACGTTTGCTAGCTTGGGGGTTGGGGTCCTTGGGCGGTGAAAAATTTTTGGGGGAGTCAGGCTCGCTTGCTCCCAAATTTTTTGGGGTGGTTTGGTTTTGGCGAAGTTTGGGGTCCACAGGGCGCTTTGGGAGGGTCATGGAAATGGTTAGCGCCTGAGGTGGCTTTGGTGCCCTGAAGCCGGGGGGGGGTGGGTGGGGGCAAAAGAAGACTGCGGAGAGAAGAAACGGTGTTTTGCCGACCTGGGTTTTTGGGTTTATTTAGTCCAAGGACTCGCCCCAAGTTTATGGGATGGGGATGGGTATTGTGGGGGTTAGTTCATGTTTCTGTTATTTTATTAATTGTCTGTATGTAAAATAAACGGCTGTGTGGCCCAAAATTTTCCAAACCAAAATCTCGGGTTTTTTTAAGGATATGTGGGATTGGAGGGTTGAGCTAAACAGCAGAGGTAGGCGTTTCCTGGGTCAAGGAAAAGGGGGGGACGGGGGCGCAGCCTGCGGGGAGGCCCCCGCATGACCCCGGGGCGCCGTCCCTGGGCAAGGTCAGAGGGGGGGGAGCCTGCGGGGGAGGCGCGGGGGGCCGGATTTTTAAAAACCGAGCCCCCGCTGGCGGGGGCAGACGCCGGTCAGCACAGGGTAGCAGTCCCCCCTCCTCCCTTGTTTGGGGGGGGAAGTTTTTGTCGGCGGTCGCGTTGGCTTCATGTGTTGGTGGAACTCCCGGGGGTGGTGGCTTGTTCAGTCACGTGGTGGGGGTTGGGGTCCCCTTGGAGTCGGTGAAATTTGGGGGGTAGGTGTTGGCTCCCAATTGTGGATGGTTGGTTTGGCGAAAATTTGGGGTCCCAGGGCAGCGTCCCTTTGGGGGCAGTATGGAATGGTTTGCGCCTGAGGTGGCTCTTGGTGCCTGAAGCCGGGGGGGTGATGGTGGGGGGAAAAAGATGCGGAGAGAAGAAAAGGGGTTTTTTGCCGACCCGGTTGTTGGTTCATTTTAATCCCAAGGACCTCAGCCCCAAAATTGTGGTTATGGTGGATGGGTATTGTGGGGGTTAGTTCATTAGTTTTTGTTTTATTATTTAAAATTTTTGTATTAAAATAAACGGTGCTGTGGCCAAATTTTCCAACCAAGTCTCTGGGGTTTTTTTTAAGGGATATGTGGGAATTTGGGGGGTTGGCTAAAAAGAGAGGTGGCGTTGCCCAGGGTCGAAATGAAAAGCTAAGCTTGATTGTTGCTATGGGGCTCTCATTTTGGGTTTCTATGGGTTTTATTGGTTTCTGTGGCAAAAAAAAAGTCTTAGAAATAGCCGTTTTTCAATATGCCTGTTTCCTGTGTTCTGTTTTTCTGATATTCCCCAAATAGTCAAATGTAAAGGCAAAGAGATTTCCCAAAGGAAATTTTTTAGCTCACTTAGTCTAAGTAAGAGTATGGTCATGAAACTTAATTTTGGAGTGTAAATTTAGGCTATGTCTACACAGCGCAGAAATACTAACGAAAATCCACTGAAAATCCGACGGTACACTGTGCTGCATAGACAGCAATGAAAAACCCATGCTGTAGTCTATATGGCACAGGTTTTTGTCCTTAGCCTTAGGCTATGTTCACACAGCGTTTTTTGAAGTGTAAATTTACGCTTCGAAATCAGCTTTAAAAAATGCCTGATTAGAGGCGTATTTTGAAGCATTTTTTGAAACATCCTATCCCCATTGTTTCCGATGGGGATTTTACAAGCGAAAAACGCCTCAAGAATTGACCTCACTTATTTTTATGGCTGTAATTGCATCCAAAAAACAGCTCGCAATCACGCTTATTAAATACATGTCGTGTGTGTGACAAGGCATTATATTCAGTGAGGAATGATTTGAAACGTGTTTGAGATTGATTTTGGGCAGTTTTTCAGGGCGGAAAACACGAAAAACACGGCCCATATAACACAGTGTGTACATACTATAAACAGGCGTTTTTTTAAGCTGATTTGAAAGTGGTTCGTTCACACGGTAAAGGATAAAATCTGCTCAGTTTTGAGCTCAGCAGACTCATCCATCCCAATCAGTTTTTGGACGGTTTTTGATACAAAAAATGGTCGTTTTTTTAACGGATTGTGTCACTGATTTTGTCCAGGCTTTTGAGCAGTTTTTGCCATTTGTCATTGACTTCAATGTTAATTTTTTTGTCTGGAAACTGAGCAGAAAATCCGTTTAGTGTGGACTGCTGAACAAATTTTCTATAAAAGTCTATGGGGACGGTTTCTTGTCGGTTTTCAGACGGTTTCTAAATCCGTAAACCGTCTGAAAAGCCAACCAAGAAACCATGCTGTGTGGACAGACCCACTTCAAAAAACGCTGTCAGCTTCAAAATCTGCCTGATTAGAGGCATATTTCACTTGTCTGCCCCATGTACCATTCCAGGATAAGGTTATGTCTACACAGCACATGATAGTCAGATTTTCTGTGGTTTTAGTATTTTGAAACCGCTGAAAATCCGACCATTTTGCATGCCCAACAGAAACAACGACCTGTAGTCTACACAGGTGGGGGTTTTTAAGCTCGTTTTATGGCACCGGTGGATTTAGCAACATGTTGCATAATCCGCCAGTGTTTTTAGTTTTGTTGTCGGTTTCCCATATAATCAAATGTATGAGCCAATGGCAAAAAACGAGAACCGTGACAGTGACAAAAACCACGGTCGGACATTGGAAAAAAAACTATCGACTTTCAGACAGCTTTTGTCCAATGCTCCACTACAGAGCTTTTCATTAGTTTTTTCAGCATTTTTCGTTTTCTAAAACCATTAAAAAAACTACTGAAAACAGGCCTCATAGACTTTGGCTAGGTGCACACTGCGTTTGACCATGCATCAAAACGTATACGTTATAACGTATACGTTTAACATATGCCAAACATGCACTGTTTGGAGCATACATTTGACATTTGGGTTTTTCTTCTATTTTTTTGACTAGCTTTTTTATTGTCACCTGTTTTTCCATGCTATTTGATTGGATAGGTTTATCTATTTTATGATAAATACAAATGTATACATTTGCAACATGGGCACAAACACTAGAATCCGTTTTCCAATGACATACATTGTAAAAAAAAATGTATACGGTAGCATATACTTTGTTTTAAATGTGAAAAAGTGCAGCGCCCTGCGTTCTCCACCCATTAAAATTGTAATTAATTGTAATTAAAAATTAAAAATTAAAAATTAAAAATTTTAATTAAAATCCTTGTAGATTGTAAGCCCTCGGGGGTTTAGGGTCCCTTTTCTCTCCCTCTGTCGTGCCAATTGTCAATTGTTAAATTGTCATTGTACTCATTTGATTTATGTAGGGGTATGTAGCCCCCCGAATGTACAGCGCCCTGGATTCAATGGCGCTCTTAAAATATATTAATAATAATAATAATAATAATAATTAAAATTAAACTCATATTTAATGGAAAGTGTAAAATTGGGCACTATGTCAATGCACGTTGCACATCCGTCTTCTAACATTAGTCAATGAACACGTTAACTCATCTGTTCTCCCTTCTGTCAGAACGGATCCGTCATCTGTTCAAAGTGTGCACTGAGCCTAAAGTTACAAAAAATGGCAGAGCAGGGCAGAACATTTACTATTGATGTCTATATAAAGCACCGGGCGTTTTTTGGTGCAGTTTTTGGCCGTTTCTGCTGAAAAACTGCCCAGGTGTCTAACAAAGTATATGAATTTTGTATACATTAAAACCTGCCCAGAAACAGTCCAAAAAATGCGAAAAAAAAATGAAAACCACCCAAAGAACTCATTGGAAGCCCAGCGGCTTTGGACAAAAAACTGACGTTAAAGCAGTTTTTAAGTTTTGTTTTTCTTCGAGTTTTTTGCCCTATGCTGTGTAGACCTAACACTACCAGTGCCAGGAGTGTACACTAAAAAGTGTGGGGGAGGGGAGAGCCAAAAACAAACAACCTGAAGAGGAGGAGGAGAACACCCTAGAAGAAGGGAAAGGGGGAGACATCATTTTCATGCTCAGCTGAGCGGCGCCCCCTCCTCCTGACAGTGTACAGGGCAGCACAGCATAAAAGATACACACTGTCCACGTTCAAGTAACTGACAGCAGCCGGGTGGGATTCCTACTGTGCGCCCCCTCACCGAGAAACACCCTCTGCCTGTCTGTGGTCACGCAGCACAGAGCGGGCGTGGGTTGCCATGGTACCGCCTGCAGGGCGCCAGTAGCAGCATGCCCCCTGTGCAAGTACACCTCACACAATGGTTGGTGACTGACAGTCACGCCCACCATCCAACAACCAATCCTGGATTTGGCGGCGTCTTCAATCAGTAGCACCGCGCAGGTGCGGCTCATCCAGCATCATAGAAAAGCCAGTAGCGCCAGGGCAGGGAGGGCTTCAGTGGTCAGTGTGTTGACCCTGCCACAGCAGAAGGTCCCTGGGAGGGCTGCAGAAAGTTTCCATTCTCTTATGTATCAATAGATAATAGTCTCCATAGAAGGTCTGGGCTCTGGGCTCAGCTACATGGAAGCTACATGCTCTGGTCAGTAAATTGTAATGTGTAGACTTGTGTCTGCCCAAATCTTTCTCTTTGTTCCAATCTTTTCTCCATGTATTGTGTTCCCTCCTTCATCCCCATGTCACACTATCTGCTGAGAGTATAGATCTGAACACCTGCTGCTCCTCCAGTGAATTACATGGAATGGGCAATATGTTCACAAACTCTACTTCTGACTTTGCTGCCTTATGTTTTCTGGCAGAAGCTGAAAGTGTGTGTGGTTTTTGGGAATGGGATAGTGTGTGTGTGTGTGTGTGTGTGTGTGTGTGTGTGTGTGTGTGTGTGTGTATTTAAAGTAAACATGGTGTCTAGGCCTGAGGTGACTCCATTTTGTCTTTATTATTCTATTCTTTCTCTGTTGCTTTAAGATGGTTTTTATGCTGAAACTCAACTGTACTGTAGTCTTGAATTACTTTGCAGGTAACAAAGTATGAATACTGGTGGTAAATTCCTTTCACGTGCTGTTTTGAGATAATCTCAGATGTCTAATTAGAAGTTGAGCTAGAATAACCTCGATACCATTTGGGCTCCTGCTAAGTAATAAGATGTTTTTCTATAGTTTGGCACATAATAAAGGACTTATGTATTTTGTTTGAGGTTTAATTAATCTTGGACACTGTCCAGTATGAATATTAATGTATACCAATGATGATTCACACCCCTACTGACTTTCCATTGGTTAAGGTGGGCTTGTAATTTAACCCTTTCATATCATGTAACAATTTGTCTATAAAATAATGGCCTCGGGGGCTTTGCTCCCAGAGTGATTTGGAATCTCAACCTGTGACTCCTCTTTGCTCTCCAGCTGGCAGACACCCAAACATGTGACCTTTCTTGAGTAGTAAGTATTAATAACTTATTACGACTTAAACTATATATTATGTATATATATTATATATATTATATATTATATATATTATATATATATGTGCCTGTTTATTGGATACATTTACTCCCTTCTTGCAGGTTTTGGTCTGAGGTCAGATCCTAGTGGAGTTATTTTTCTCCTGTAGATTAAGTGGGGAGCTGTGTCAGTGCCGCCATCTTCCTCGGCTGGGGCTGTGACTAGGAGCTTACCTAAGCCTGTGAGGTGGGATGAAGCCTTCTAGAGATTACACTAAATGGATACAATGAGCTTGGATGTGACATAAGACATGATTTAGACCTCACAGCTGCATGCCTCCCAACTGTCCCTATTTTGGAGGGACAGTCCCTATTTTTAACCCTTGTCCCTCTGTCCCTCTTAGCTCTATAAATGTCCCTCTTTTTCATTTAGGAAACAGATTTGTATCAATAAACTGACTAACTTGCTGTAAAAAGTATCTGATTGCTTCCTTGCTGTATATTACATAACAATTTCCTAAATATTTCATCATTGCATACAAAGCAATCCTGAAAATGTGTCCCTTTTTGCCTGTCTAAAAAGTTGGCATGTATGTGTGGGGGCGTGTCTTGGTGTGATGTCATGTTTTGGGTGTGTTTAGAGGCGTGGCCTGATGTGTCCCTCTTTGCAATCTCTAAAAGTTGGGAGGTATGCAGCTGAGAAATGCAAGCAAAGAAACTTCTTGATTTACCCCCAGCGTTGCCCGTGCTCCAGAGTTGATTACAAAACCTCCTTGGTTAATGAGAAGCTTTTTTTTTTTTCAATTCCAACGAGACTTCATTTATTCACTGTGAGCTCTTTGTACATAAAATGTTGTGTAATTAACTACTGTTTTTTTTGCCCACAAGGGTATAAGGTTGGGTTCACTCATCACATTGTTTTTTTTTTATTATTTAAGTGTAGGGGATTTTGTAAATGATGTTAGTACAAAGCAACTGAAGTCAATTTCAAAACCATCTACCTTCAGCCAACACCTGCAGTAATGTTTTCTATTACAGAGGGTGCTATAAGCCTTATTTAGCTAGGGCACCAGAATACCTTGTCCCAGTCCTGATCACAACATCTTTCTAAGTCACTGAGGAAACTGAAAGGTGTTAACCCCTTGAGCCGAACGCCTGAAAAGTACTTACTGACAGCACTGTGTGCCCTGATCACTGGCTTGTTATAGAAATAGTGTTGGGGCAACTCTAGGTCACCAGGGCTGACTGTACAGATGTTCACTGGGAGCCCTGCTGGGGCGAGGGAATGTCTTTGATTATGCTGTGGGCCGTGGCAATCAAAAGGTTAAGCCCAAGGGGTGCAGAGACTATTCTTGGAAGAGAGTTGTTAAGTACAGCTCTTTTCTTAGGGAGGGTGGGTGGCGGTATTCCACTATTCTGCCTTGACGCCAAAACTAGTCGCTACAGAATTAATACCTTAAATGCCCACTTTCAAGAAAGTGGGTGGTCGTTAAGGGGATCAAAAAGGCGATTTGAGTGCCATAGTAGAGAATACAATGAGAGCCCTGAAGGCTGGCTTCTCCTTCATTGTGGGTTGCTTTTTTTTTTTTTTTTTCCCCTTCTCTGATAGTAAACAAAACCAGGTATTGATTCCCAAATAGAGGTACCAACTTCTCCATGATACTCTGGGCCACATGTATGAAATGGTTTGGTCTAAAACTCACTTTTTTCCCCATAGCTTTTAGACCAAAACAGTTTCATACATGTGGCCCTTTGTGTCTATAGGTTCATTGCTGGTCTTGGCCTACAATGTATGTTAAGTGTTTATCTCCTTCATGCAGAGCAACTGTATCGAGTCACTCAGCTTTTCCAATGCCATGTGCAGATCTTAATGATTTCTAATCTTTTTTTACAGCAAAAAACCTCCAGTTGAGGCTGTTAGAGGAAGTCAGGACAAGAACAGTGATCCAGAAGAGAGCTCTGAACACGGTTTACTGATGGTGCAGACCACTATTGGACAAGAAGGAAGTCCACATGTATCTTCATGGACACGTAAGGCTACGTGCACACGGTAGAAGACCAAATACTTGTCTGACTCTAATCGTTATCTGGCCAGTATTTTACACTTTTTTTTTATTTTCTGTTTTGCTGGATTTCAGCCGTCCCTCTCCTTTGAACAGTAACATTAATCCACCGTTTTCAAGTAAAATATGGCAGATTATAGAACTTGTTCTATGTTTTACAACCCAGTTTACGGTTTTGAAATCCAACTTGAAAAACTCCAAGCCATGTAGACTACAGTTCGGATTTTCTTTAGCAGTCTATAGAGATGATTTACAGTCAGATTTTTGTAGGTTCTAAATACTGAATCTGCTACAAAATCTGACCATAAATCAATGTTGTGTACACGTAGCCCTAGAAGCCTATAACATAGGCTATGAAAAGAATTGTGGGAAACATGGATTTGGGGTCCGAGTGGACGTGGCTGGTAGCACCTTGTACTATAGTAAAAAAAAAACTGTTTTGCAGCAAGCTTAATTTTCATGGGGTTAATAACAGCACATGGGAGAGAACATATATTTATTTATGTATGTATGCAGCACACACCATCAGAAGTATTTTTGTTTTAGTGATGCTGGTCTCGTAGTGAGTGTTCCATATATGAAGTGTAAGGCAAAGTTCCACGGTGTATTTTCAGGGCGTAATTACGCCCCCCAATTACGGTTTTTGGACAGGGGGGGGAGGGGGGAGTGAGCGGGGGGTCGGCACTTTGCCGGCCCCTAGACAATTCCCCGTGCGGCGCGTATACGCCGCTAGAAAGTGACATGGAATTATCTCCCCGCCGGCGAAGGAGGAGACGTAATCCATAGTTCTCTATGAGAAATGTGAATTTTCGTAATGAATGGGCCCTTTTGGCCGTAAATTTGGGGCACTTCGGCGGTAATTACGGACCGAAATACGGCCCATTTTAAGCCGTGTGAACATGCCTTAACTCAGCCTTCAAGCTTCAAGTTGTCCTTTTATATTAATCTTAATTTGTATGTTTTGTATGCTTAAATAAAGTTTTAAAACTGGCAGTTTTGTTAACATTACTTGAGTGATTTAGAAAATGGGTAACCCCGAGCCAAACTATTGTTGAAATATCTTTGTTGCAGTAGATGAATTCTGTTGGAATAAAGGGTTTGGGGAATAAAATGTTTTGATATGTTTCCTTTATGTTCAGACATTCCTTATTTTTTAAAGTGGCCCCCCCTTACAGACTTAAATATCACTAACTGTCCTTTAAATGAATTTTGGTTGTACAAGTGTTATTTGGGGTTTTATTTCAAATCTTTTAAATTGATACTGGATTTTGCTGTTTGTTTGGGCAACTTTGGGTGCTTTTGTGTTTCAGGTCCGCCCCCCCACTACAGTACCGTAAAACAAATTTTTTTCAGCTTTTTTTTCAGTTGTTTGCGAAGAAGTCAGTAAAGATATAAGTCTTCTGGATTACAGTGCAATTTTGCCCTTTATAACCCTTTGCCTTCACTTCAGGAAACAGACACACCCTATTCATGTGTAGCACTTTTTTTGGGGGAAATTTCCCATCTACCCCGGGGAAATTTGTCACATTTTGTGAGGTTTTTAAATCCCAGTGTCAGGTATTTTTGGACTTTTGCTCCTATTGAGCTTGGATATCTTTATTAGAAACAGGGGCGTAACGACTGGGGTAGCAGCTGCCTCGGGACCCGTGCTCTTAAGGGGCTCGTGCTCCGGGGCAACTGCTACCACATCTGCTGCCCCGGTAGTTCTGCTCCTGCCGGCAACGAACATAACAGTTCACTGCGGGGCCCGGCTCAACCTGCCTCTGGCCTGAGCATTCAAAGGCAGGACCGCCCGGTGTTAGCAGAGCAGAGCACCGCCGGCACACCGCTCTGCTAAACTGCTACCACGCGCCGGCCCACAGTGCTGACATGGGCAATGCGATGAAGTCATATAATCATGCCGCCCACTGAGCATAGAATGCCCAGAGCTGAGTTGATCACATCGAGGGAACGTGTGGTAGGTGAGTAAGTAATCTTATTTTTAACATTAAAGTACCCTGCCTGGCTACCTACCAGACCCCGTCTGGCTATCAACTTGACCACCCCCCCCCCCCCCAAACCTGACCCTGTTTCCTGATAAACCCTTAGCCTCCCTGAACCCTCCCTGCTTGCTGACCCCTTTATAGCCTACCTAAAACCCGGGTGCTTGATGACCTTTCCTTCCTAAACCCCTGCCTGCCATATGGCCCTAAGCCATGGCCTGTCCCCCGCTCTCCCCCCCTTTGGGGAAGTTTGACATAGGTGGCAGGGATTGAGGTGTGGGGAAAGTGAGGATTCAAGATATTTGTGTCTAAATTGTAGGGACAAGTGGGGGCGGTAGAAGTGTATGGCAGTTGGTGAATGCAGAAAAACGAGTCAACGACTGCAGAGAAAAGTCACTGGGTTCAAAATGTAATGCGCTATAACACTTATATTCAGCGGTCTGTGTACACTTTTCTCCTATATGGTCACTGATGGTGGTAAAAATTAGGTTGTAGGGACCTTTGTCATGGTATATACCCCTATATGGTAATTAGGCCTAAAATAGGTCTTTTTTTTTAAGATCTTTATTTAGTAAAAGTTTAGGGGGATTACCAGTCATGTTTGGTGGTAAATTTTTTTATCATGTTCTTGTGTTATAAAAAGTTTCCCTTGAGTACGCTTTGTAATGTTTATCTGGGGATAAAGGGATTTGTTTTGGGAGCGGGTATGTGGGGGAAAACTATGGGAAGGTGTTAACTATTATTATTTGTGATTGCATGACCTAAGGGTCCCGGGAAATTTTTTGTGGTCGGAGAGGGGGGGGCCCCCTCCCAAAAACTTGTTTGGGCTAAGTTTCTTGTTACGCCCTGGTTAGAAACTCGAAATATGGGGACATGTTGATTTTTGGTGCTTAGACGTCAATTTTTCCACGCATAAGAATAGTGTAGAATATGCCTGATTTATGATCCTGGTCTACTGTGGGTCATAAATTATGCACATTCTAGCAAAGAAATGACAATTCTGGGGTCAATAAACCACTTTTTAAAAAGGGGTTTACCTG
>JAODAL010073101.1:0-14855 GCA_025379985.1 Phyllomedusa bahiana | reverse complement strand
TAAGGTTATTGATTAGTGTAAAAAGGCAGAGTCAGAGTTTTCATTTTTATTTTTTGGTGATGGGAGGTGTATGTTTTTTAATAATTAATTGGTTTCTTTACATTAAGGGACACTGATTGGATTTTTAACCTATTTTTCTTATGCTATTACTTATCTTTGATTGGATTGTAATTGCCTCCCTTCTCTGTATGATCACGCCTATACCTTTTAAAAAATCATGTCAGTCCTTAATAAAAGTATTCTAATCTTCTAAATTAGAATCACAGGGCATTGTTATGTTTTGAAGGCCCGTGGGGGGACAGAGAGGTTGCTAAGAAAAGGATATTACATCAGTTGTGACCCGGGGCGTTTGTTCCACTAGAACTTAAAATCTTGCAAGGCCAAAAACCACCTGGTCACTCTTGCATTGTTTCCCTTATTCTGAGCATCCTTTTAAAAAGGGGGCGAGTAGTGGTCAGTAACTAACCTAAAACTGCCCCCCTAGTAGGTGTATTTTCAGTGATTTCAATTGCCCATTTCAAAGCCAGACTTTTCCCTTTCTATGTTTAGCATAGTTCTTCTCTGCCGTTTGTCAACTTCTGCTTAGATAAAACTAGGGGGTGTTTTCCCCGTCAAACCACCTGGGACAGGACTGCTCCCAGTCCACATTAGAGGCATCTGCCTGTACCATAAACTCGGCTTTAAAATTAGGGGCAATTAATACTGGTCTCTTACATAACACTTCTTTTAATTTACAGAACGCTTCCTCTGCCTTCTCATCCCATTTTACCATTGAGGATTTAGACCCTTTTGTGAGGTCTGTGAGAGGAGCTGCAATTGTGGCAAAGTTAGGCACAAACCTTCTGTAGTATCCGGCAATCCCTAAGAAGGCCCTGACTTGTTTTTTTGACATAGGTTTAGGCCAATTTTTGATAGCCTCAATTTTATCCAACTGTGGTTTGATAACTCCCCGACCAATACTGTACCCAGGTACCGGGCCTCCTCGGGGGCTATAGCACATTTTTTGGGGTTTGCCGTCAACCCCGCCTCCCGAATGGAATCCAGGACCGCCGGGGGACCTTCGCCAGATGGGATTCCCAGTCTGTGTGAAGATGACCACGTCATCTAGATGGGGCGGCCGCATAATTTTATGGGGCTGTAAGACGAGATCCATTAATCTCTGGAACGTGGCAGGGGCACCGTGGAGGCCAAAAGGGAGCACGACATATTGGAAAGGGCCCCTCGGGCGTGGAAAAGGCTGTTTTCTCCCTGGCTGTTTTGGTAAGTGGACCTGCAATAGCCCTTTTTTAGTTTCAAGAGTGGTAATGTATCTGGCGGGCCCTAATCTTTCTATAAGCTCATCCATTCTTGGCATAGGGATATGCGTCAAACTTTGAAATCTCATTTAATTTCCCTGAAGTCATTGCAAAAATTTATGCTGCCGTCGGGTTTAGTAATGAGTACTATGGGGGCTGGCCCAACCACTCTGTGACCTTTTATAACCCCTAGTGACGCATTTTTGTACCTCCTCCGAGAGATGGCCTGTCTCTGGGCCTCGGGCACCGATAGGGCCTTAGCCTCACCTTTGGCCTGGCTCTGTTACTATCTCATGCTTGATGAGACTGGTTCTACTGGTAAATCGGAAAACACCTCTGTATTTTTCCCCGGGGAACTCCTTTTACCTCTTGTACTTGGATGCTGACAACGAATCGGAGATATGGACTTCGGGTTAGCCCTTAAACTAGCGACCTCCCTAGGCTTACTTACACCAATGAGAGTTCCCTGTCCTTCCAAGATTTGAGCAAGTTCACATGAAAAATTTTTGTAGCGGCTTCCTTTTCCCTGGCTGATATACCTTATAGTTTACGTCACTGATTTTCTCTCTGACCTCATAAGGACCTTGCCACTTTGCCAGAAATTTACTCTCCGCCGTAGGAACCAGCACCAAACCCCACGGTCACCAGGCTAAAAGGGACCTATTCTTTTGCCGCCCTTATTATATACTCGGGCTTGCGCTTCCTGCGGCTTGTTGCATATTCTCCTCACAATTGGCATTACTGCCGCAATCCTATCTTGCATCTCGGCCACATGCTCGATGACACTGCGGTGAGGCGTGTGCTCCTGCCCCCAGGTCTCCTTAGCTATACCCAAAATTGCCCCGGGGATGTCTACTGTATAACAGTTCGAAAGGGGAAAAATCCTGTGGAAGCCTGCGGAACCTCCTTATAGAAAACATTAGTACGGAATAACCGGTCCCAGTCTTTCCCGTCCTTGTCGACCACCTTTTTTAGCATCCCCTTCAATGTCCTGTTAAACCTTTCCACCAGGCCTTTCAGTCTGGGGGTGATATACTGAGGTTCGCAGTTGTATAATCCCTAAGAGGCGACACAGCTCCTTCTTTAATCTTGGGACATGAAACGGGGTGCCCTGATCAGTGAGGATTTTCCTTTGGGGGATCCCTGTCCGGGGTGAACATGTGGAACAGTTCCTGGCAATCACCTTAGATGAGGTGTTTTGAGTGGGATGGCTTCCGGATAACGGGTGGCATAGTCAAGAAACCACCAGATGTGTTGGTGGCCTCTGGCCGACTTGGGAAAGGGGCCCCCAACAAGGTCCATAGCTATGCGCTCAAAGGGCACTTCAATTATCGGGAGCGGAAACTAGGGGGTTACGGAGGTGTGGCCGCGGGGTTTTAAAACCTGGCACTCTGGACAGGATGATAAAAAATTTTCCTCTCCCGCTTTTATTACCGGGCCAATAAAAATTTCGCTAAAATGCGCTCCTGGTTTTGGGTCTACCCTAAATTGCCCCCCAAGCACATGTGAATGCCCCAGCTCCAAAACCATGCGTACATGTGACTGTGGCACTACAAGTTGTTCCACAACCTCGGTGGGGTTTTCTTTACCCTGTAAAGGAGATTATTATGTACTGCGAAATGTGGGTACCCCAAATTGGAGTCAGGTTCTTGCAATTTACCCCATTTATGCCCTTTAAACACTCCTCCAGGCATTTGCTAGGTTTGGATCCCTTTAAATTTTTCCGTCCCAAAGTTACCTTTGGCGACCTGTAAGTGGAAAAACTCACTCAGGGGGATTTTCCTCCGAGTCTCCAGCCAGGACTACTAAGGGAAAGCTATCAGGACCCTTGATACCCCTGTCACGGCACTTACAGGTTTCACATACTTTAGACATCGTTGTTTACACACCTTGGCCTGGCTTATTTTCCCATACTTTCCAAAACAAGGGAAAATCTCGGCCTATTATTACATGGTGCATTAAGTCCTTTTACCACGCCAAACTTCGTGGCTCACGGACTCGCATGGAGTCTCTATCGTGACGATTGCTGTTGGATAGTCCTTAGTGTCCCCATGTATGGGAAACCCCCTAGGCTGGGGGGTTTGGTGTTTCTCCCGAGTCCACTAAGTTGGCACGGGGGCTAGTGTAACCAGAAATTCCAGAGTCCATCAAGGCCCTCACCGAATGGCCTCCTATCCGCACCGGGGGATACTTGCCGGTCGCTCATGTTGTCTCTGTGAGCAGCACAAACAGGTCTGGCAAAATAAGACCTGCGTCTCCCGAAAGTACACTCCATTGGCCTCGGACTGCACCGGGGGAATTGGTAGCAAAATGTCCCAGTCCATGGCAGCGCCAGCACACTATCTGGCTTTCGGGGCCCCAAACGCTTACGTCCCTTTTTGGGACTTGGCCCCCGTTTACTGGGACGCTCTGGAAAAATGCACCTCCTTAGGATACAGTCTATCCCCCCAACAGCAGGACAGTCTTACCGTTTTGCCGGCCTCTTCTGGTTCCCAGGGGTAGGTAAGTCCTGAAAAGGGAGTCCTCGGTGGCAGGTAAATTTTTCCACTATGGTCTATGTGTCCACACTTTTCGGGGTCGGAGTATCCCAAGCAGCGCTGTTATCCTCACCGGAAGAGCAAAGGACGAATCGGTCGCATACGACGTTCCACGATTTGGGCCGATGTGAGCTCCTCGGCTGCAGCCACTTGCTGGTTAGGTGGTATAGGTCGTACATTGGGACCTGCTGGTTTCTTTGCATCGTACTCCCAGGTGAAGACTCGCCGTGGCGGGACCGCCAAGGTAACGCCAAGCCGGGCCAGTATTTCCTCCCTTTAGCCGTTTTATACACCTGGCGTCCTGGGACTCGCAGGTCGAAATACGCTTTTTGGGGTTTTACCAGTCAGGAAGGGTGCCCAAAACGTCAGGCCCACTGGTCTTGAGGCAGCTGTTTCCCCTTCAGCGATTCTTTCAAACGTGACCAGTAGGCTTCATGTCATCCTCCCGCAGTCATTTTTGTCAGCGGGCCCCCTGCACAGTGACGGGGTGCCGGCTGCAACCCCTGAGGGGATCCCTTGTCTCTTGTTAAAGCTTGCAGAGCCTGGTTCATACTGTGCTGTTCGTGGCCGTGGCCTGGTGCACCTGCAGCAGCAGACGATTGGTCTCAACTTTGGGTCTTGACGCTTCTTCGTGCACCTGTTTTTTTATATGCCCTGGCCTCCTGTTGTGCAGTAACGGCTTGTTGGAGTCTGAGGTTTTATTGCCCAGCTTTCTTGATTTGCTCCTCCATTTTAGCAGCTCCGTCCTGTGGGGTTGTAGTTGGCTTTCACCCAGGACATGGATCACCACACTCACTCTGTCTGTCCCTTTAATATGCCCTTCGCATACCTCCACCATATGTGAGCCACAGGCGCCTGGGAAACTTAGGCCAAAGTCCCGTTTGACAGAGACTCAGACAGGTGTGTAGTCCAAATAGGGTTTTCCGTTTTTTTATTGGCACACTTCAAGCAAGACAGTGGCAACAATTGAAAGGGCATAAAAACAAAACAAATGAAACAACTCCCTGCTCGTCTGAGGCTGGCTAATACAAAGGATAGTTGTCCTACTATACCTTAAACTCAGCCGTGGCTGCATGGGAGATCTTGCTGTCTCCAGTCCAAACCTCTCAGGTCCAAAACTTCTTTTGCCTTGGGTAACGCCACACCTAGTCAGCTGACTAGTGACTTATATGAGGCAGCCAAACTGTGGACTGGATCCTGGGGGAGGGGAGCAGTCACCCACGCAACACTTTGACTGCTCCCGGTAAGAGCCGTCCCGGAGTAAGCTGTTTTCTAACAGCTATACTAGCTGTTAAACATGTGCCAACTACATATCGCAGCTGACACCAAAACAACGGCTCCTACCTCACCAAGGCCAGTACCTTGGTGACACGTAACTGCCACCTACCAGTGGTGGGACCATGCGACTTTCCTTTTCTTTGAAGTCGCTTGCCATCCATTCATCATGGTGCATGCAGAACCCTGGCGGAATATATACACCATTGCAGACTCTTCCGGCTGCCATCTTACAATATATATATTTAAATGTATATAATAGTATATATATATATATATATATTTTATATATAAATTCTATACAAAAGTTTAAATTATAAATATATAATGTGTTAATAGTAATAAATTACATTTATATATATATAATATATATATATAATTATAATATATATGTATACCAAATATATATTTAATTTATAAATATTTAGTTTAGAAATTATTTAGTTTATACATGATTGTTATTAATTAATTTACATGGGGTGGGTTTGAAAACTATTGGTTGATTTAAAAAAAAAAAAAAATAGGGGGAGGGCGGGTTCTAAAATCATAGGTGTATGTACAGCTGACTGACTCTAGGTAAAAAAAGTTTTTTTTTCTTGGTCATTGATAGGTTATATTATATTTAAATTGCAGTTTGATAGGTTGATTTAAATAAAGCATTGAAAAAACGGATCCAAAAAACGGATCCGTAAAACGCATGCAAAACGCATCCAATTAGCATCCAAAAAAGGATCAGCTGTTGCGTTTTCTGGATCCGCTTTTTAGATGCAGTTTACATCCAGTTTTCGCAGGTTAAAAACGGATCCGTAAAACGCATCCAAAACGGATCCAAAACGTCGTGTGAACAAGCCCAAACATGTAGTAATGTATTGTGAGTTGTACATCCATATTCTCCCTGTGAGATGAATTTAGCCGTTTCTCTCTGTACCAGAATGTCCTCATTTATTTCCACATATAGGAGGTGTGGTGGAGCTGTCTTATTCAATGTCTTATCACAAATACTCCCCAGTGTTAACAGGTCCAGCCCGACATTAGCTCTGCCTTTTATCCCTCTGTGATAACAATAAAAGCCTCTATAATTGGGTCACTCTAATATGTAACCTTGTACATGTTAAGTGCTGTAGGAAATGCATGGATATTACTAATTGGTGATCCTGATCAGTGCCTATTTTCAAAGCCATCAGCTGATTCTTCAAGGCTATTAGTGTCACTGTATGAAGCCAAAGGAATGATTGCTAGCACAAGAATGGCCATGCCGAAATAATT
Organism: Phyllomedusa bahiana; assembly: GCA_025379985.1. Taxonomy (NCBI): domain Eukaryota; kingdom Metazoa; phylum Chordata; class Amphibia; order Anura; family Hylidae; genus Phyllomedusa; species Phyllomedusa bahiana. Next base: position 8,482 of record JAODAL010073101.1, on the reverse strand, counting down.
ATCAAAGGCTCCTTGGCTGACTTTTCTCCTTGCGGTATTATTGAGGCTCCATTGTCACGTTCAAACAAGAGCATAACATTCATCAGCCTGATGCAGCATGTGATCCACTTTAGCTCATGCCAATTTTTCCCCTGTTTCTGCTATCAATCTCTGTCCATGTTTCTTTGTTCAGCAAAATATCATCACTGATGTTTGGTATTCCTATAGGAGTTTTGTTGGACTTAACTCCAAAGCCACAGAATTTTCTGCAGATGTGAAACAGACATTTCTGTCCTGATGGTTTGCAATAGACAACAGTGATTATCACAGCAGTGTGCAAGTCCTAGGTGTCCTTGGTCCCAAAGCAAAATCTGTGACGCGTTGCCTTAAAGGGGTTTTGCCACGATCTCATTTCATACCTCCTGCCTCCTGCTCTCAGGCTGTGTGTGCTCAGAAGGGGGCGTGTGTGATTTGTTTGAATTGCATATCATGTGACTCAGCAGGATGACAACACCAGGCCTTTCCTCTCTCTAGTCACACAAAGGTCTGTTTATGTAAAGCATTGTGAGTAGCTGAGAGGTAAAGTTTTTTCCTCCAGGCACAAGGGTCCTAGGTTCAAATCCCTATAGGAACCAAACCTGTGTTTCTTTTTTCTCTTATCAATGCACAGACCTCATTGAGGTTACTTTTTTATTTATGTGCACTGTTTGACTAATTACTAAGGAGTACAGAGGACAGGAGTAGAATGACAGCACCCGGGGTTTGAACACTCAGTAGCTGCCTGAGAGGAGACGTGATGTCTGAGCATGTGCGACCAGGACTGAGGAGCTCTCAGCCCTGGTCGTATCCCCTGGCGACAAGCTGTAAACAATGGATCACTATAGGAGCAGCTAAAACAAAAAAGGTGCAGAATTTTTAATAATGAATGGTCAAAGTGTTTGTTATTTCATTTGCAAGCTTCCCACGTCAATTTTACTTAATGGCAAAACCCCTTTAACTATCATGTGCCAAATAAGCATGCTTTCAAACTCTTCTGGAACATCCAGGAGACTCCCGAAAAAGGGTAAGAGTTGGCAAATCTGGGAGTGGTATGGGCTCAAAACCCTGCACCCGCACCCTCCATAGCAGGAGCTGTAATGTACAGCCGGGCTTCCGATGTGACATCCGGGATCAGAGCTAGCTGTTTAACCCCCTACATGCTGTGGTGTCAAATCTAGAGAGGGGGCTCTCTTTATTAACCATTGGCACCCTACAATGCGATTATGGGGTGTAGATGGTTGCCATGGCAGCTGGAGGTCAAATAATGACCTTTGGGCTTTGCTTGTACGGAAGCCTGTTAGTCCTTGGCAGAGACTAAGAGGCCTAATACTTAGTAGTACAGTACCATGTTGATATGTTTTACAAAATTGATCAAGCACTCAGTTTAGTTGTACAGTAGGACTTAAAAAAAAATTGAATATAAAAACCCCAAAAAACATTTGACTCCTGTTCCTCCAATAAAAACACTTCATTTTCATTATAATTTTAATAAATATGGAGAAATAGTATAATAAACCCACAACAATACAAAACAATAAAAAACGATGCCAGAATTTTATTTTTTGTTCATCCATCTTCACAAAAAAAGGGTATAAAAATGATCAAAAATTGTTATGTGCCCTAAATTAGTGCATAAGGTATGGTTCTTGGTTCTGTGACATGAAAACTTGATTCTTTCAAGTGTTATCAAGCATCAATTATAATTTATGGAGGTGAGGAGGGGCCTGTAAAAGAGGTGTGGTCTGTCAAAGGGGGTGTGGCTTGTTAAAGGGGCGCAGCTTGTAAAACAAAATCTCCTGGATGAGGATTTAAAAAATTTGGCAAGCATATTGGCAGCTGCTTGCTATAGCCTGGAGAGGTTGATAGAGGTACACTGCTTATATATACACCCCTGGTTGAAAACATCAGTATACATGTGCACACTCACATTGGTCAGCAGTTTGTGTGTCTACTTTGCCTTTCTTTTTCTGTTGTTGCCAGGTTTAGTGTTCTAATGAAGCTGGCTCTTTCTGTATAAGCTTTGATATAGATTTCTGTTTTCAGGCACCTGTTTGGACTGCATAGCATTCCATGTAAGTGAGCTGTCTATTTCCTGTGAAGCAGTGTTCCCTAACCTCGGGTTCTCCAACCAGTGTCAGAATTGGGTGCCTGTGGCCCACCAGTGAAGTTGATTCTTGGGGTCCACCATTAAAGTTGATTCTTGGAGTCCATCGGGGGTTATTTTGGGGTCCCTTAGGTTTGATTCTTGGGGCCCACGTGGGTTGTTTGTTGGGTTACCAGTAAATTTTATTCTTGGGCCCACCAGTGGGGTTGATTGTTGGGGCCCAGCAGTGGAGCTGGTTTTGGGGGCCCATAGTGAAGTTTATTTTGGGTCCCCCAGGGGTTGATTTTGGGGGGCCCCCCACTGGAGTGATTTTGGGGCCCCCAAAAAAAATTTGATTCTGGGGCCCACCAGTGGAGCTTTTTTTGGGGCCCCATTAGTGAAGTTTATTCTTGGGGTCCCCAGGGGAGCTGTTTTTGGGGGTCCCCAGTGGGTTGGATTTTTGGGGGGCCCACCCTCAACCACTCTAAAGATGCATATAATTTTCCCGCCCCCTGATTTTGCTTGACCTCTTGGTTCTATAATATGTAGCAGGACTCCCTAATGTCTGATGTATGTGAGTCCTACCTTTGTGATCTACACTTTTATCTATCCCATGTCCTTGTCAGTGCCATGGCTACAGAGGACAAAGAAGTGGCCAATGGTGGCCATAGAAATGATCATAGAAAGCCTTGTAGGGCGCCATATCCCTGTTGTTTGCAACAGCAGCACAGATTAGGAGTGAAGGTAAGGGACACTTGTTATTGAGATAGGAGGGGATCCCAGAGGTAGGACACCCATCTATCAGACATATCCTGTCAATACACCTTAAGTGTCTGACATAGGAATACCCTTTTAAAGCCTTATTTTAAGGGCTAGAAAACACCCATAATAGCAACATACACGAGGGAATAGCTGAATATTGTATTGAAGGGTGAACCTCTTCTTTTCAGTCCTCTCCAGAATGGAAATTTTGGATAACAAAACATAATTTTTCATTGACAAAGACAAATGTCTATTTAACCATTCTCTCTCTTATCTTCCCTTGTCTTCTGCTGCCTCATATTATCCTTGCTGAGCCGGGACTATGTTAACGTCTCACTGTAGACACGTGTTAATGACATGTTTCTGACAACCTGAGTACCTTCTCCTTTATTATGGTATGCATGAAACTTTTGGCTCCATTTCACAAGGGATGGGGCCCCAAAGTATGTGCTGAAAATTTTTTAGAAGGAAAATGAAAACCTTGTAGAGAGGATCTGTTATGTCCAGACCGTGCGAAAAGTGTTTCCTATGAGATGTCTATTGAGAAACATCATTTGTCTTTTATCTTTCACTGGCCATAGACAACTTGTTGCCAAGGAGACAAAATATTTCTTATCACAATGAAGCATACACACCTACAGTATATCTTTAGTTGAAATATGTGTGCTATTCTGTATCAGGCTGCTTTTAAAATTTTGGAATCCCTTTAGAAAATTTTTTATATTTCTGCTTGAATTTGACCTAAAACTACATCAGATGTTCACACAAGTCTTAAAAGTAGATGAAGAGAACCAAATAATAATAATAATAATAAGGCTAGGTTCACACGGTGTATTTTCAGGGCGTAATTACACCCCGCAATTACGCCGTGTGGCCGGGGGCGGGAGCGGGGCCTGGGTGCGGTTGGCCGGCACCTCGCCTGACTTGCATTACTAGCGGCGTATACGCACCGCTGGTAATTCACATGTCACTTATCTCCCCCCCGCGGCGGATTCGTCGAGCAGGGAGAGGAGACGTAATCCATAGTTCTCTATGAGCACTGTGGATTACCGTAATGACTAGGATGTATTCCAGCCGTAATTTGCGCACTCCGGCGCGTAATTACGGACTGAAATACGTCCTATTTTAAGCCGTGTGAACATAGTAATAATAATAATCTTTATTTATATAGAACTAAAATATCCCACAACACTTTACAATGCAGAAGGGATAGGTACAGACAAAACTGAACATCACATAGAAACAAACCCATCAACCAAAAGGTGTGATGGCACTGCTTGCAGGAGCTTAAATCCACGTTATAATAGGTGTGAGACAAAAGGTGAAAAGTGCCTACAACGATCCAGCCTTACATAAATATGGGATAGTACACATTTAAATGAGTCAATTTTTTGAAAGAAAAGAAAACAATATTGCATATCTGTGAGTGGCCGAAGTATGTTACCTCTTGCTTTCAGTATCTGCTAATGAAACCCTTGTGCAGCATTAACTACTTCTTCTGATAGGGGACTCGTGAATATTAACTCCTTAACGACCGCCCACCGTCTTTTGGTGTCGATGCAGACATCGGAGTTTGCGGCACCCGGCACCGTCGCAGCGCTGAGATCGGGGCTGTACTACACAGACCTTATCCCAGCGCAGCTCCTCCTTTAACCCTTTGATTGCCGCAGATCATCCCCGGAGCGCAATCAAAGGGTTTCCCTGCTCTGTCTGGTAATCGGAACGTCCGGTAACCCGACAGAGCCCGGGGAACGGCTGCACAGTCAGCCCTGGGGACCTAGAGTATCCCCAGGGCTGTCTGTGTAACAAGCCAGTGACCAGGACAGACTGTGAGCTGCCCTGATCACTGCCTGTGTCAGACTGACACAGATTATAATGTATTAGAATATATGAATATGCTAATACATTACTAAGTGTAAAAAAAAAAAAAAAAGTAACCCCGTCCTTCTTTCAGGGTTTTTAAAAAAAAAAAAGTAAAAAAAACATTTGAAAGTGAAAAAAAAATAAAATAAAAAAAAAAAATAAAAAAAAATTTTAAAATTTAAATTTTTAATAAAAAAAAAATTTGGCATCATTACACAAAAAAAAAAAGGGTCACCATTATTGGGTATCCAAAACGAAAATTTAATTTAACCTGTAAAATTTAAAATCTACCCAAGTTTTTTAAGTGTAAAATGTGAATGGGGGTTAAATCAGGGGTCCCAATTTCCAATCCTCAACCCCAAACCCAAAAAGGTCATGTTTTTTGGCTTTCCCCTGAGCATTCCCACAGGGTATTTATGAATGCTCCCACAGGTGATTTAATTTTTGTAGTGCTTTTCTGTGGGAAAACCCCTAGAAAAATGCCCTGGGGGGTGGGCCTTGGGGGAATTTGGGGGGGGGCGGGGGGGGGGTTGGGGAAAATAGAAAAACTGTAAAAAAAAAAAAAAAATTTTTAAAAAAAATTCTGAAATTTTTTTAAAAGTGGACTTAAACTATTCCCCCATAAAGTACAATTGTTAGAAAAAAAAACGAGGCCTTTTTACAACTGCGTCATTAAAAAAATTTAAAAAAGAGTTAAAAATTTTGAAATGCAAAGGGAGGCCCAAAAAATTTAAAAAAAGGGTTTGGTCATTTTTTCGGGCCCCCCTTTCGTTTTGGGTTTTTTGGTTTTTTAAAGGGGGTTTTTAATTATTAACTAATGTGAGAAAAACCTTTAGGGTGCGTTTCCCCGCAAAGGACAAAAGCAGCCCCTGGGTTTTTGACCTCAGCGAGCCTTTCATTCCCAACGGTTTTTTTGACAAAAAAACCCGGTCTTTTTTTGGCGGTTTTCTTTTTTTGACCCTTTTTTGTCAATGATTTTGTCCGGGTTTTCCCCCAGGGTTTTTTAGACTGTTTTTAAACCCACAAAAGTGTACTGAGTGCAAAAGTTTTCCCTGTTGGGTGAAAAAACTGAAAACGGCTGGGTGGTGGACCCTTTTGGGGGCCCACCCCCAAGCGAGGGATAGTTTAAGCCACCCCCGGGAAAGGGAAAAATTAAGGTACCCCCGGTTTTTCACCAGACCCCGCCGCAAAGTGGGATGGATTTTCCCCTGCGGCGTGGGGCCCCATCCAGGTGGGTCCCCCCCTGACGTGATTTTCCCTTGCGTTGGCGGCCCGGGAAGGTGCAGCGTGGTACGGGGTTTGGTAGCCCGAGAACGTGGGCGGGGGCCGGGCCAGAAGGTCGGGGCCAGGGGCTATGGTTCGTGGACAGGCAGGAAGGTCGGGGCAGGCGGCGGGAGGTACGGAGCGAGGAAACGAAAGAAGAGGCCCTGGTACACGGTTTGGGCGAAAATAAAAAAAATTTGGGAAAAACATTTTTACCCTTAAGGCACAAGGCAAAAATAGACCCAAGCAAGGAGTGATTGTGGGACGTGGTTAAGTAGGGGAAGACCCCATGGAAATTTTACCCCAATTATCGGGGGGCGGGCCCTTTAAATCCTTGGAAAACCCGGAGCGCGCCCCTTTAGGAAAGAGGGCACGGGGCCTTTTGGGCCGGCAGGGGGGCCGCAGAGGCACAGGGGGCGGGGTCAGGTGAGCCCCCGGCAGGACCCGGCCCCCCGGGGCCTCGTCCCACGGCCACCCGGCGGCCCCCGGGAACCCCGGTGGGCCCCCCCCGGGGGGGGGGGGGGGCCCCACGGGGGCCCCCGGGGCGATCGCGGGGGGGCCGGAGGAGCGGAGGTGGGGGGGGTACCATGCCCAGTCCCCCCCTCCCCTGGTTTCCCCTCTTTTTAGGCTAAGGAAATTTTCGGATAAGTTCGGGATAAGGATATTGGACGCTCTTTCCCAAAGGACCCCCCCTTTTCCCCCCCCCCCGGGGGCCCAAAAGGCCCCCCCTTCTCAAGAAAAAAATCCCCTTACCCCCTGCCGTTCTTCAGGGTTTTAAGATGTCCTTAAACTTTCAAAGGCCCATCAGGGGATTCTACCCCCACAGGAGATGGAGCAGCGCTCCTCGGGGGAGAACGGTTCAGGCCCAGAGGCTTTAGGGGGGAGACAGGGGAAAGGCTTTTGGAACCCGGGGAGAGATGGAGGGGCAGAGTTTTTTAGGACCCCGGGTTAAGTTGTCGCCAGAATTCAAAAAGGGGGGGGGGTTCCCAAAAAACCGCGGACCCCAATTTATACCCGGGGATTTTGATGCGTATGAAATTTGGGAAGAGAGCCCCCAATTTTCCCCTGGGGGGAAAATTTGGGGAAGGTCTTCCCCCTTTGTAAGCTTGGGTCTTTCTTTCGGGCTGAAGCCTGGGGAAAGGCTTTTTGGGCCCTCTGCCCCCAAATTGTTTCTGATACCCTGAACCGGGTTTTCCCAGGGCCCGGGAACCCGGAGGGGGAAAGCCAGGGGGAGGGGAGGGCGCGGGTGCGGCTATAAAACCCCCGGGAAAAGGAAAACGGCCAGTTGAGTCAGAGTCCCGATGATTTTTTTGAGAACTTTCGGCCAAGGCAGCAATTTCGGACCTCTTTTCCTTTTCGTTGGACAACAAAAATTTTGCCGTAGATACTCCCCCAAGAATTGGTTTCCCCCTCCCCCCCCAAAACCCCCCCGCCTTTTTCTGGGGATGATTTGCAGAAGAAAAAATCTAGCTTTGATTTGCAACCGGGAAACGGGGCACGCCAAAATTTTTGAGAAAAATTTGGAACTCGGTCGGGGGGAACGATGTGGGAGGGGTTGGGAAAGCAGACGAAAAGAGGGTGAGGGGAAGAAGTATCCACCCAAATTTGGAGAAAAAGAAGGGAGCCCGGGAAAAGGGAAAAAAGTGGGAAATTTTTGAAAATGGTTTCATTTGACCCCCAAAGATGACCGGGGGTTTCTCAAAGAAGGGGGAAAGGGTTCCGTGTTTAAAGTCCTTCCCCTTTGTGTGTCCATGGAGATTGGGAAACTTGGCTGGGGGACAAGAGACCAGCGGGGGCTTTTGGTCTAGGGATTGGGGTTTTGGGCACATGTGGTTCGGAAAAAACCGAAAAGTCCTTTGGGTTTGGGGGAGGGTTGGCCAACTTGTAGTGTCGCAAAGATGGGGGAAAATGGGATTTCCGTATGCCGGGGGTGGCCGGCCAAAAGCAGGCTATCCCCCCCAAAACCCAGAAATCCCCCTTTCCTGAGCGAGGACCGCGTAGGTTCTCCCCGGGGAACGTTCCGGAGTTTCCAACAGTAGCCCGAAAGGGAATCACCCGTTCGGGGCTTATGATGTGCTTTGACCCCGGTTCTCTCCCCGGGATGTCAGACGCAGGGGGGAGGGGGTCCCCCTTGGGTTTTTCCTTCTTAAAAGGGGTTTGGGAAGTGTATCTTGAAATCAAAGCGCGAGAAAACAGGACCCCCGGGGGCCTGGCGGGGGTTTTAAAACGTTTGAGCTGTCTGGAGGTATTGGAAAATTTTTTGGGGTCTTTTTAAAAACCCATAAAAGGGGTGCTGAGCTCCCTCCAACAGATGTCCCCCAAACCCCTTCCGGGGGCCCAATTTTTAGGGCCCAACTTTTCCCGGTCTCCAAGGGCGTAATTACCCCCTTCGGGCCGAGGAAAAGGGGTTTTTAAAAAAAACCCCACATGTGAGGGGTCTTCCCTTTAGGCCCCTTCTGGGCAGGACACCCCCGGCCCCCCCGGGAAAGAGGC
>JAODAL010073100.1:0-14855 GCA_025379985.1 Phyllomedusa bahiana | reverse complement strand
GGATTAACAAATTCTTTAGTTTTCCTTATGAATGGACAAAAGGGAACCGTTGCCAACAGGGATAGGGGGCTACCCCCGGGGACTGAAACCCTTGTTTTTTTTTCATCTTCCCCAAAATGAAAAAAATGTACAATTTAATTCCATAAGATTTCTTCCTCTTCTTAAGTTCCCCTTTGGGGTTTTTAAAAATTTCCCCTCAGGGTTTAAGGGATCTGCCTTCAAAAATGTGCCCAATGTTTTCTAAAAAGTATAGCTTCTTTTAAATTTGCTTTATTTTAAAAGGTCCCAATTTTACAATAAAATTTAAAATTTTGGTTTTTTTTTCTTCCTTTTACTGATTAATAAATGCCCATTTCACTGGTTCAAAGCCCTTTTTAAACCCCTTCCTCAAACTTTTTTTTGGGGGTTAAACCCTTCCCTAAAAAGGTGTTTTAAAACCTTTTTTTTTTTTCCCCCCTTCATTGAAACCCTTTAAAATTTGTGGAACAGTTTCTACGACCCCTCAGAAATTGGTATGGGAATCCCCCTTTTTTGAAAAGGGGTGGTTCCCGCTGGGAAAAAATGTAACAAATTTTATTTGAGTTTTTTTCCGAAAATTTTTTTGTTTGAATTTGCTTATATTCACCCAAACTTTAATTTTCAAGATCCAAAAAAAAATTTATTTTCCCCATTGAATTTAAAAAAAACGTGAATTTAAACCCACTTTTTTTTGGGAAACCCCCCCAAAGGTTTTGGGGGGGGTGGGGGGAGGAAAAGGGGGTTTTTCGAAAAAAACAAAGGATGGGCACTAAAAGTTTTTTAAATTTTATCCTTTTTAAAAAGATTAAGGGGAAAAATCAAAAAACAGGTTTTGGTCATGTGTAGTGTTGAAGTGTTTATTTTTCGACAAAGTTGAAATGGGGAAACTTTTTTAAATGTTGTTTCAAAAATTTTTAAAATCTGCGAAAATTTTGGGTTTAAAAAATTTTGTGCATTTTATTAATATCGCCCCTTTTTTTGGGGCCCCTTCCGGGCCATTTTGGGGGGCCCAGCAAAATTCAGCTTTACGGTTAGAGCGGGTGGGATTTTGGGGTGCGATGTCATGCCCGGGGGTTTTGGTTTAGGGTTTTGCAATTGGGGGAAAAATCACTGACCCTCTTTTTTCATTGAACCCCCTTCCTGTTCTTGATCAGTGTTTTCCCCGCGTCTAAATTGCAGTAGAACGTTCGCTCTGCCTGGTCCAAAAGTCAGCGAATTTATTCTTCTTCTTCACAGAGAAAGCTCTATGTTAGCTGTGATCCTTACAACTTAGTTAGATCAGAGTTGGAAGAGTTTATGTAAGTTAGGTAGAGAATTTTTAAAGGAGAATCTATCGCTGTTAAGTAACGGTTGGGGAGCGGAGGGGGGGCCCCCAGGAGCGGCGAACAAGACCATGCTCTATAAAGAATACTGGATAAAGTTCCTACCTAGTCTTTTGTGTAGACATGACACTGCAATTGCTTTTATTATTAACAGTTGTTATTTTGTAATATTTCTGGATATTGGCAGTGGAAATTTTTATTAGGATTACACAATCTTGCTAGTAACTGAGTGGTCTCTTTGCTTAGGTGCAAAACTCCACTTTTATTTAAGTATACATTTAAGATAGGTGTTCTTTTTCAATTTTGCCCATTCCTGCTTTGTTGATATAGCCACCTTGCTGTTAAATTAGAATACAGCCACTTTTTGTAGTAAGCACAGGTTGATATGGTGCCAAAAAAAAATACCTTTTATTATCGAAATACATTACAGATATGTGGTTTTTCTATTTTGCGCACTACAGCTTTGACAATTGAGGCACTTGCACTTAAATGTGAATTCTGCAAATTTTTGTTTAGTCAACATCAAGTGAATGAATGGTGACCAAAAATTCCTTTTATTATACGATTCAATTCACCAGATACGTGTTTTTTCTCTTTGGCGGCCTTACAGCTTTGTTATTGAGGGCACTTTGCACTTAAATGTGAATTTAGCTAATTTGGTAGTCTCCACAGGTGAATTGACAAGGTGCCAAAAATACATTTTATTATCCGAATACATTACAGTTACGTGTTTTTTTAGCACTTTTGCACAGTACAGATTGGTTGTTAGGAGGCCAACTTGCAGTATTTAAATCTTATCATGCTATTATCTGCGCAGGCTGCTTTTTTGATAGATCTACTTTGCAGTTTTATATTTGATTATCTGCCAAATTGTAGTCAACCATCAGGTGAATGATAGGTGCAAAAAATTCCTTTTATTATGGTACAGATCAACAATACTGATACGTGTTTTTTCAACTTTGGACACTGGCCAGCTTTGTTGATAGATATACTTTGCAGTTAATTTGAATACTGACAATTGTTGTAGTCACCACATGTGAAATTGAAAGTGCCATTAAAAATTACAATTTTTATACTTCGTTATATACATTTCTGAATGGTGGTTTTTCAATTTTGGTCAGTCAAGGATTTGTTGATGATTATTCTTTGTGTTTAATTTTGAATCCAGGCAATTGTGTTTGATTTTTGAGGGAATTTGTGAATAGCTGTGATTTGGCCGTCTTTTTATAAGAAGGACTTTTACTAAACTCTTCAACCTTCACACTTCTCTACTTTTTTTATCTTTCTGAAACATGGAGCGAAATTATAGGTGGTAGCGAGCAAAAAAGGTGGTTGGACCATGGAGATATGATGGTTCAATGAGAGGTGGCTCTTCCTGTGCTGGTGAACAATCACGCATGCCAGCGGATCGTCAGTTGAAGGACAGTTTCAGGATGTTCATCGCTGGGTCAGGGGCCTGGATCCTCGGTAAAGAACGTGTCGCACAAATCTGTCCTTCAGTGGTTTATGCTACCTGCATCCACAGCAGTCTTAACCTACTATCCCTCCAGGCTCGTCCACAATGTCGTCAATCAGCACTAATCTGCTATACGTACAACATGAAGCAGCCCACCAAATGTCAACTCGTGTTACCCACACTGTGATAATCCATTTTCTGAAGACACCTCTTTGATTGACAAAAGCGGTTGGGAGTCAGAAGGACATGTTAAAGATCAAGAGGCCAACCAAAGAGGGATGATTTTCTCGGCTCTGACGCCAAGTTTACTGATGCCATAAGAGGTAGGTGAAGGAAGCGGGTCAATCGGCAAAAATCCCGGGATCAATGCGGTCGGCAACGCCTTGCAGTCCCTCTTGATTGTTAGCCCGCACCGCTCTGGATGACAGAATGTATGCGACGACCAAAGTCACCTTTGTGTGATGATGACTGATGACCGACATTGCGGATCACTAGTGGGTATTTTTCAGCGAAATTTGCACTTGCGAGCGCTTCAATCACTTGACCAAGGAGGAAGACAGAGGGTAGATGTCAGTACGGGGTTCCGACCTCAAAAAAGGGTGAGGGTGGTCGCAGAAGGTCACGCTGTTATTGATTCCGACCAGCCACGGTCAGCACAAACCCCGCTCCTCAGCTTATCGCCGTCAAAAAGGTCAAGAGACCTCTACATAGCCTGGGCCTTACTTTGAGCATGCCTCCCATGATTCACACAGCAGATGTCAATATGCCGCCCCCTTTGCAGGTAAACGCAATGTAGAAAAGAACTTAGGTGGTTTAACCACCACAACTTGTCTTGTCCACATGACAGCGATTTGCATGAGTTGAAATGGACGGACATAAACATTGGCAAAAAAAGACATGACCGACGCCGGGGCCTCCAAACACTGTCACCCCTCTGTCTCCGCCTCCTCTCATCCGCATCCATTACAAGAGTTTCCTCACAGCTGCCACATGTCTACTCAGTTTCCATGATCTGGGATCTGCCTCGCTTCATCCTCCAACGTCAGCTCCGAGTACCACTAGCACCACCAGAGCGCCGACACATCCTACCAATTCTCCTACGCAGTTGAGTACTGCACCAGTTCAGCGGCACTGTATAGCACTGCCACAGACTTATGGTCTTCAGGTTTGGGAGCCGAAGAAGCACTTTAATCCAAACATCACCCATCTTGGCCACTTGCATGCCCCCAATACCAGATGCGAGCAGGCATTTCTTGCCAGAAAAGCCGTTACCTGCATGGCCAGCACGTCTGTCACCATCTAATTTTTATCATGCGCGGTTGTCTGCATCTGTGGCCGGGGGGAAAGTACCTATCTGACCACCGTCAAATGGTATAGTAAGCACGGACACACGGCCGATATATCTCTGTGACAGCTCTCTGGTGAGCTGGGTGGATGTCTCGGGGGGTACGGTGGTATCAGGTCGGCCAGCTTCGCTCTTCAAAAACATCTGGATGGTGCAGGGTTCTTTCCACCAAGGTACTCTGGTGGAATCTCGTGGCCCAGAGCAACACCAGGCCGTAGTTGGATATTAATTAGTCTTGGAGAAGTCCCACACACAGGTAAAGACGTGACCGAGCGCTGCTGGGCAACAAGAACCTTGTGATGGGTCCAGGAATGGTGGTGTGCGGATAATTGGCGAACATATGATATGGCTTTGCCCTTAAGAATCGGTAGATGGGAGCACATTCCCTTGCCGGCACATGTCATGTTCCTTGTCGTCCAGAAATTTTAAAGAGGCTACCCGGGTAATGGTACTGCCTGCTGATGGATAGGCTCGAAGTCTAGTTCGCTCGTTCCGCCGTTAGATCAATCGTTAGTCCTGCCTGGGCTGCCGTTCATGAAGCGTCAGCATCGGCCTAACCAGGTAAAACAGTCTCATTGTTCGACGCTGGCATACACGATGAAGTCCAACCCTCCACATTGCTCCAGCGATTGTGGCTGCTGCGCAATGCATTAGCAGTACGAAGTGACTCATGGACTGACAAGCAGCGGTGCGGACCTCGGCGGTTTGATCACACCGTGAGTGGAGGCAGGTGATAAGAGCTACTGCCACCTTCATTGCCAGTTTTGAAGAAGACACATAATGGGTCAGTGCGGACAATGCCCTTGTCACGCATTGCAATTGTGTGGTTTTAGTTCTGGAACGATCGTTGGAACACTCATGGAAACACAACAGGTCCGCCATGCGACGGAGGAGGAAGACGGGACACAGATGTAGAAACGGAGCATTTCTCGTCAAATCCTACAGAAGCCCAGACAGTTTCACATTTCATCGGTCTTCATTAGGCAGTGGTTCGGGGTCCAGGGCTTAGTGCTAGGTGGCGCATCAGCTCTCAGGGTGCATCATCTCAGGAAGTCAGGGCTGTGTTGAAGCTGTGACGGAGGACAGCCCGCGAGGTGGAGGAGGACGTATTCATAGACCGAATGTTACAAGGTCGTCCCTGCCTGGAAACGACGGTTGGACGCGAATTTGAGGCGTGGAGCGTAGGATGATGTGGAAGATCAGTTTGCTAGTGCCCTTGACCCTGAACGCTTGGGGAAATCATGGATCATTCTCTCTACATATGTCGCTGCTTGGATGCTCCATTTCCTCCAACATGATCCTAGCATTAAGGCACCATCATAATGAACTACCTGTTACTGGGTGGCCACCCTACTGGATCAATGGTTACAAAACAGCATGCATCTTTTCCTTCCACCCACCCAAATAGAGAAGTTAAAGATGCAGGAATTGGAGACATTGCTGGATTGATCAACGGAGAATCAATCTGTTTGATAATCTGATTAACGTTGTCCCAAATGTCATGGTGAGCCAACATACCCATCAGCGTCGTGACAGCATGTTTAGAGTGCAATGTTACCCAATTGCAGGCTGCAGAAGGGCAAAGGTAGGCAGAAAGCTAATAGGGGTCGACCATATGGCAATCTTATTTTCAACACCTCACCAACGATGCAATGCATGGGCACACACTTCACTACCTACATGAGACAGCTTTAGAATCATGGTGCACAACGTCTGCAGTTCTCAAACTCCGATGTTTTTGTTACTGTGTTCCGGACCCAATAGACTTACTGGGTATACACATAATATGGACGTATGGCCCGCAGCTCGCTCGCCACGCCATAGAGGTGTTGTCCTGCTCAGCTGCACTGCGTATATCTGAGTGGGCCTTCAAGCACAGATGGAGGTGTATTTTCTGACACATCAAAGAAATAAGCTTTTCCAACAGATAATGTGGATAGATTTGCCTTTCATACAAGTTGTATATCTTAGGGCCATGGTGATCTGATTGTGGTTTGGACCCCCACATTTGCGGAGTAATCCGATTAGATGCCGGGTTCTACTTCAAATTCATTTTAAATCTGAAATGGTCCTCATGAAAATAATTTTTTTTTTATAATTGATCATTTACTTACTGCTATTTTTTGTTCTCTGTTAACCATTTAAGTTCTTTTTGCTTGGTTTTGCTGTGAGGTAGACTGTAAAAGGACTGCTAGGTTTATTGAAAAAACACCGTATTCCCATTTTACTCACTTTATTCTTTAGAAAGTTTGCATTGTCTAAGGTTTTTGAGGTCATGTTGCTGATGAGATATTACAGTTATAATTATGTTCACCTTTGGAACAGATATGTGGGTTCTAGTGGCCATTTTCATCAACAATTTTTAATAGTGGTTGAGATGTCATTTTTATAATTTGTTGGGGGTTCATGTTGCTGTGGTGATACAGCTTTAATCATGGTAACTTTGGAACAGAAAATGTGGATCTTTAAGTGGGCATTCTCCCACAATTTTTAATAGTGGCTGAGAAGTCTTTTTTATAATTTTTTCTTGGGTCATGTTGCTGTGAGATACAGCAATAATAATCATGGTCCTTTGGGAACAGTAAATGTGGGCTTATTAGTGGCATTTCTCCCTCACAATTTTTTTCAGTGGCGGAGAAGTCATTTTTATAATTTTTTGTGTCCATGCTGCTTTGAAATGCTGCAATACTAAAGGTCTTTTTATAAATAAATGTTGTTTCTTAACTGCGTAATGTGTTATCTTCAAAATTGTTCCATAGCTGGACTCAGGTTATGCTTTGAATTTTTGGGGGGCATTGCTGTGACATGCAGCTATACTACAGGTCCTATTATTAATAAAAATGTTATGTTTCTATCAGGCCATTTGTGTTTCTACACAATTGTCACAAAGTGGTAAAGGGTCTTGCCTTTGATTTTTGGGGGTTTTTGCTGTGACATGCAGACTATACTACAGTCATATTATAAAAAAAATTGTTGTTTCTAAATCAGAATTTTGTTTCGTCACAATTGACGAAGAGTGGCTCAAGGGTGATGGTGGGCTTGTCAGAACAGGAATAGGTAGACTATGTTATTAATACAAAAATTTTGCAAAATGACTTGTTTTGCATGTTCTTTAACCTTTGATAGCATCCCTCTTGCTATTAGACACCCTTTTAATACAATTAAAAAATAGAGTAAAGAAAAATCATACCCATGGGGGGATTCACTTCCTATTTTTAAAAATGTGTTCTAGGATGAACTACTATAAACCTGGCAATGTTCAAAATTAGCTGGTATAAAAATTACTCTGAATTGTTACAAGGGAGGTACAGGTTAAAACTTGACCTGTTGTAGGTTTTTCAGAGGAACTGGAGAGTATGGAGCAGGACAGAGAAACAAAGTACAGAGACAATTTCCTCCACATCGTTGAGTAATAAGGTAAAATGAGAAAAAGAATGCCAGAAAAAAGGGCCCGCTGGGTGGAACAGGAGCGCTTAAACCATCCTGTTTTTCAATGTGAAGCTCAATTGGTCAGCACTCATACGGAAATAGGGAAATAGCGTCACAAGGACTGGGTCGTATATGACACAAGCTGTAACTAAAATTTGAGTGGTTATCATGTTCACTTTTTCCGCGCACCATTTTTTTTATGGGGTAATGCAGGTTTGGGGTCATGCTGTGGCCAGGACAGGTTATAGTCAATGTCCAGTTGAAATATAAAATGGTGGTTGAAAGACTCCTTTTCATGGCACTTTTTAATATGGGGTAATGCAGGTTTGGGGCTCATGCAATGTGGCCCACAGGACAGGTTTAGCTCATATGTCCAAGTTTTCAACTATATAATGGTGCGTTCATAAGACTACTTTTCCCTGGCTCTTTTTTATTTTGAGGGTCAGAAGGTTAATGGTTCTACTGTGGTGCAGTTCAGGTTTGTACATTGTCCACTGTTCAACTAATAATGGTGGGTGAAAGACTCCTTTTTCCGGCAATTTTTATTCATGGGGTCATGCAGGTTTGGGCTCATTGCTGTGGCCATGGTCAAGGTTATAGTACTATGTCCATGTGTAACTAACTTTGGTGGTTAATAAGGAACTACTTTTTCGGCACTTTTTTAAATTGGGGGGGCATGCAGGTTTGGACGGACTACATGCTGCGTTCGAGGGGGACCGGGATATTTTATTGTCAGTGCCAAAGTAAATGATGGTTCATATACTACTGTTATGGCCACTTTTTTTATTGGGGGTCATGCAGTGTTTTATTGGTCATGTTTGGTGCTAGGTCATGGGTTACGTGAAAGACGTATGTGCATTTTTTTTTCTGTGGCTTTTATAACCTAAAGTGTGTTGAATAGTGTAGCACGTTATACAATTTGGCTAACTGTTGTGGATGTATCAATTCCACTGCTACAGCCAATGTTTGGGTGTAAGAATGATAGGTGTTGTTTGCTCTACCCTTAGTACACTTTAATGGTAATGGTTCATAATCTATATCGACATTTCGAATTATCTGGTCGATGTGGTGAATATCGGACATCGACCGATGTCGAATGGCCCTACGTTAATCGCTCTACACTTGTCATATGGTCTGTCGTTCACTCAATGCCCAAAATCTGTTGAATTGGTTTGGGATAAAAGATTTTAATCTCTTTGCTAGAAAGTTGGCATTTGCATATTAATATCTTAAAAGAAAAGTATTGATGATTACAAAAGCTTTTGGAAACTAGAGGAAAAAATACATTGGGTGATCTTGTACAATTGCAGGTGATGGTTGAAGGTGACCACCGTAATTCTAGATATACCTTTGACAAAATTTGAAACAAAATCTTGGATTACACATCCGATATCACAATATGATCATATAGGCTATGTTTGTGGAAGTAAGTAAAGACTTGTTATCACAAGAAACTGCACTCCGACGACAATACTTCTTACTTTAAATTTAAAATGGGTGGAAGAAGTAGCTTTTGCTGAGAACTACAATCTATCAGGGAGATAGTAAATCTAACCCAGTGTCTAGGGTAGGGGTATATTGTCATATTAATTTAAGTGGATATAGAGCGATGGTTAGTGAGAATTACTTGGTGATTCAGTAACCTATGAGAGGATTCACCATAAGGACCCCAACAATGAGTTTCTGAAGGAATGGAAAAGATTTTGGATTTGGGGAATTGAGGAAAATTATTACTTTATAGGAGTGGAGAAGAAAATTTATGCTAAATTGTGAATACTTACTATTGATACCTTTTTATGGGCTATTACAAAAAGTGCATAAAGAGGTCTGTGACACATCTACATGGATAGGGACCGATTGTCTCAGGGTTGAAAAAATTTATACAAAAGGCATAACATTGCACGTATGTTGATTTTTCGGTTTTAATGAGGCCCTTTGTCACTGGCCTTCTTCATATCTTAAAGATACGAAGGATACTGGTGATGTGAATAATGATCTTTGTGGGGAGTGAAGAGTTCTATTTTTGCATGTTTAGATGTAGAGTGACTATACAGTAACATCAGACATGATCTGGGCCTGAAAGCAATCATGTATTTTTTTGTTCACAAGAGGTACACAATTTACGGAACACAATGATTTTAGTTTTCTAGTTATTGGATTTTGTTTTGACACATAAACCGATTTTTTGCTTTGATGGCAAACTTTTATACCAGATAAAAGTTTGCAGCCATGGGCACTGTCTGTGCACCAAGTTTTGTAAACTATTTTTATGGTGGTGGGAGGATGTATTGTTTTTTTCTGATCACTTTTGTATATTCACAGATCGGATTTTTTTTGTGGGCGCTTTATTGATTGATTTTTTGATTTTTTGGGTTGGTAGTGAAATAATTATTCATGGATTTTGTATATAGACTCAATGATAATGAAATTGGGATTGTAATTCACGTTTGAAAATGATTATTCGGGAGGGAGAAAACTTATTTTTTTGGATTTCTTGAAATTATGTTGGTTGAATTAAGCAGATGTCTGACAAAGATATTCGGAAAAAAATACGGCTACTATTAGTTTGTTACTATTTTTCCTAGCCGGACAGCCACCTTTCTCAAAATAAGGGGATTCCCTTAGGCCAATTTCTGAGGGGCCTCGTAGATAACTGTTCCACATTTTGGGTTTCACATTGAAGAAAGTATAAAGTTAAATTTGCACTTTTTCAGGCAAGGGGTTACCCATATTAACAATGTTTGAGGAAGGAGGTTTATTAGAGGCTTTGTCCAGTGACAGAGGACATTTATTATTCATGTAAAAAGAAGAAACGAAAAACTGATTAATTCGTTTTGTTTAGGTTCCCTTTGTTGATTGAGCCTCAATGACATGAGAGCTTTTCTGTAGTAGACAGTGGCACTTTCTGTCAGGCAGATACACAGTATTTCTGAGGTGATTACTATAATACCCTAGTGTCACTTATTGAAGAGGATAAAAAATCTTTGGGATGATGAATTTGTATATAGTCATTTTGTGGGATGATGGCAAAAAAACATGGTTAACAGGTCCAAGCTTGGTAGGATTCATATCCTGTGGCATTGGAATGTTCATTCTGTCCTTTCATTGGAAAACTAAAGAATTTGTTCTTATCCCATTGATATGAGAAGATTTTGAGATAAGAACATCATCAATTGCTAAAACAAGAGGGGTGTATGGTTGTTTTATGGGGCTATGTGTAATATGCACAAGTCTATGTGGGAAAAAAAAACCATCTGGAGTTACGTCATCGGATCTAGAACATATGAGTATACTTAAAAATTGAGGATTCGTTACACCCATAGCGAGACACATTTGGAAGTACTATGGCGTAATAGAAAGGTGCTTAAATTATGGGGCATCTGTGTGAAAAAGCTAGGGGAAAGAGCAAGGGCGATCTGGATGTATTTTTGTTGCAAGGGAAGAGAGTAGATGGATCATACACAGACTAATTACATTGAAAAAACTAATAGGCATAAATGAAGGCTTTTCATTTTTCAGGCATTTTATTTGATCTTGCTGATTCACCTAATAATAATTTTAGCAAGTAACATGATATAGGTGATTAAGTCGCGTTCAAGGGTGATATAGCACAGTTGGTTATATGATTTGGAAGCATCAGAGTTACACATGTTTTTTTGTTTTTTTTATCCTCTCCCTTCAATCTCCTCGCGCCCCTCCCCTTGCCTTACGATTTTTCCTCATTTTCCCTGGGTCACTGTAGTTGATTATAGGTATTCATCACGTAGAGGCCAGGTTTCTATTTTAAACAAATTAGGGATGTCATGTATATTGCTTGGTGAAAGGATGTGGCTCGCATATGTTGTGTGGTCGTGCTGTGGGCCTGGGAGTGGATTGGTACATTTTAATGTTGTCAACTCATCTATGTATAGATTTATTGTTTTGCTTGCTGCGATGATCTAGTGCGAAGTGGACTGAAACCTGGATGAAATTGGAGGTTAAGATAAAGATAGATTTTGCACTGCTCACATATTTTTCCATTGCATACCCATTGTGACGTGGTGAATTGGGTGGCTGCCTGTGAGCCCTAAGAGAGATATCAATGGGGAAGTTACCCATAGAGCCTACAGCATTATTAAAATGAGTATGAATATTACAGGGTAAAAGGGACAAGTGGTTTTATGAAATATTTCTTTGAGACAATATTATACAGTACAATGGAACCTCCACTCAGCTCAGGGGGGCTACCTTGTATTTCAGCTGCGTTCACGGCATATCTTGCCCTTTACTCCAATGTGCTCCCAGCTGGAGGCGAAGCTCTGCCCACAACTCCTGCCCGGCTTACTTGCTGTGAAACAAATTTAACTATTTACAAGTAAAGCTTCCTAAGGCTTCCTCGTTCCCCTTTCATTCAAATCTCCCTTCCTCTCATTTCCGCCGGAAAATGATGAGAGTAATACTTCTGTCCACAATCCTGTGGCAGAACCTCCAACAGACTCTCTTGGCAGACTTCCTGATTTTCTCCCTGTCTCTCTATATATCTGAATCCCCCCTGCTGGCAGCTAACCCCCCTTCTGCTTCACAAAGTTTCAGCTCCCTATTGGCTGAGGGTTATGACGCTGCTGTTACCAGGCAGGACTACAAACTGGGGAAAGAACTTCAATGTTAACCTATAGCTTACTGAATCTAAAAATTCCTTTTTTATGTATATCTAGGTCTATACAATACAATTTACACTACTTTCCTAGATAGGGATATCTACAGCTTTGCACATCCTACAACTGGATAGTGAAGGCAGTTGCATTGGACTTGGAAAGACCCGTTTCCTGAAGAGAATATGATGCAAGAGGCTGAGGCTGGGCAAAGAAATATAGAAGTAATGGTCACCATTGTGATACTGAGACCTGTACCTGCACCTGCATTGTGTAACAAAAAAAGTGAATGTGTAACATTGAGTATTGTAAGTAAAAGACTGAAAGACTCTTAGGACCACATGTATGACCACAAGCCAGAATTGCGAGCGAAATCCGGCTCACAATTACGGCTTGAATAAGCCGTGTGAACACGGCCTTAACAACAAACCCCTGCACACCTGCCACTTAGGTGCACCTGCCTCACCAGCACCACCCCTTCCATCAGGTCCTCCTGCCTAATAACAGATTTCTTTCCCTAACAAATGATTGACTCTGGATCAGCTCTGAAGCCCACTTTCTGTAGCAACTCCTTCCACCATGTCTCTCTGATTTGCCTGCCTGCCCATGCATGCTGTTTTTATGTCGATTTATGTTATGGCAGTTTTTTGAATAAAGTTCCTCCTTTTCTACTGGCTCGGTGCTGATCATTTGGACTTCACTTTCTATACACCTGTATGTTTCTTTTTCACCATATGTCTGGAGATATTCATTAGAGCAGCTCCCAATTTTATTTACTTGTCTAATTTCACTTGTTTAAGCTGCCCTCATCTGCTAATCCTTTTGGTCCAACCCCGAGAGCCACTGGCAATCGAATTATTGTATTTTTTATACACAGTCCCACTACGGTGCAGACTACTACTTTCTATCAAATCAAAAAGGGGGCCCCGTGGTCAAATAACCCCCAGTTAGCAAATAACTACACATTCTAATGGTATGCCATTATGTTGGTAGAAAAATTTTTTTTATTTTTTGGGCTAGAGAAGTAACAACATTATTTGCCAATTCTTCTTTTCTGCAACTATATGCAAAACAGTCAGGGACATCTTTTCCCAAATTGGACAACAAAGGGGTTGCCTGGGGGCCCACAAGTGTAGGGGCCCCAATTTTGGGTGTGTTGGTTTGGCTTTGCTTATTTTCTTTTTGTGTATTTTTAGAAGTGCAAACAAATAAAAACCAGGGGTGAAGAAGGGAGCCAAAGGCCCCTGCCTTCCCAAATTAGACTTGTAGGCGAAGGGCTGGTGTACAACATTATGGCATGATAAAATGGTGTGGCTAGGGAATGATAGTTAATGTCATTTTTATTTGGCAGGGTAACTGAGGTTTGCCCAGGGGCCTAAAAGCTTTTAGGACGGCTCTAAAAACAGAACACGGATCAAAAAGCTGAAAACTCATCCCCCACTGTTACAAAATCCCAGGCGTTTTGTTTTTAGTTATAAAATCCCGTTCCTTTTGGAATTTTTTTTTAAAAACAAATTTGAGCACCCTAATCCCACAAAGGAAATTCCCGATTTCTTCTTTGTTAGTAATGAATTGCTTACACAAAGGACTTTCCTTTTCAGTAGCGAAGGATTTCGTTTTCCTTAATTCTTTATGGCAATAAATAATATATACTATTTACATAAAATGTCAGGGGAAATTTGTTTGGTGCACTTGTCGCCGCATTACGTAGTCGAAAAAGAAAAACTTTATTTCCACACTTCTTGTTATTTGTTCAGATATAGCAAAGCTTAACTTGATGGTAGGCTCCCAACTTTCCTTGTTATCTGTTCTCTCAACAGAAGCCATTAAAAAGCATTTAAAAAAAATTGTCATAACTTTCTTTGCCCTGATGTGTTATTTGTCAAGTTTATCTTTACCGCTTATGTTTTTCAGCATTTAAAATGGCACTCTAAAAATTTTTACCCATAAAACTTAAAAAAATCTCCCAAAAATTGCTATAATCATAAATATTTGAGTTTACTTCCTTTGTTTTTTTCCCCCAGTGCCAGGGTCCCCCAAAGGAATTATAAAACACCAAAAAAAGCTAAGGGACAAACAAGAAATTTTGGGAAATTAATTCAATGTCATTTCTGCAATATTTAATAAAACAAAAAATTAAGGTTTTTCAACGGTGTAATTCGGGGTGTAATTACCCAAAGGGGGGTTCACCGAACTCCCCCGGGGGCCAGGGCGGCGCCCGTCGGGGCCCCATAGACTTTCATTACTAGCGGCATGCATTCGCCGCTATTAATTGACATGTCATTATTCCCCGCTCGGCATTTGGGCGAACAGGGAAGGAACATAATCCTAGTTTTTCTATGAGAAAATGTGGTTTAAAATAATGGGTGGGACCTATTTTTTAAAACCCCCCAATTAGCGCAGTAAAAGGCGCAAAATAGGGGTAAATGGTCAAGTTTAACCCTGGTGAACATTTGCCCTTTGGGTCTTAGTGCACATTTTTATCAAAACTATATTATGTTAAGCAAAAATGCACTTTGAAATTATTCACATATCCAATGTTTGTCTCTTGGCGTTTGCAGAGAGCTGTTGTTATGTGTTTGCATTGCAGCCATGTCAGCTGGCCCTGCGCCATTTATATTGCAAATTTGAGAGGGTGTCCATTTTTCTTTTTT
>JAODAL010073099.1:0-14856 GCA_025379985.1 Phyllomedusa bahiana | reverse complement strand
GTGGGGACCTGGATGCCTGTGTTTTTTTTGTATTTAGAAACTGACCATTTTAGCTTAATAACTAAAAAAAGTATTTTATATAAAAAAGTTTTTAAATTTTCCAGTATTTTTTAAAAATTTATTTGATTCAATGAAAATGTGGAAATAAGTATATGGTCGAAAAAAGTGCCCCCTTCTGTAGTTTGAATGGCCATAGGGAAAGTACAAAAAAAGGAGACCAAGACGGGGGTCTCCGACATTTGCACGGGTCATAATGGCGATTTTCTGCCTTTCCATTTTCCCCATTGAACAGACCCCCGCAAATTGTTCAAATGGTTTCAGCATTACAGGCAAGGAGGTTATTGGATGTTACGGTTTTTAAAACGTACCCCCAGAAGGTTTTAAATGAAATTACGGCCCATAAAAATATAGCCATTTGACCACTGGTGATAAATTTGGAAAACATGTTTATGATTTATATATTTGAAAAACTGGTATTAAGTGTATTGTTGTTTTATTTGTGCATCATATTTTATTAAAAAGTATTTAAATGTTTTAAATTTTAATAATGATTTGTATTTTTAGAGTAAATCTTTTATACACAGGGGCAATAGATAATATAAGATTTTCTAGAAGAATGTTTAATTTTAAAGGTTGGTATTCTGGCTTTAATGTGAAACATCGCCTTAACAATGAGATGCATTGAGTATTTATGGCCCTTTTATTTAAGGGTCACTTTTGGTTTGTTTTCACCCCTGAGGAACCCGTGATTTAGGCGTGAAACCATTAGCTATTTTGGGATGTTTTAGTGTTGGGGGTTTTATCCCCTTTTAATGGGATAGTGGGTTATCCCCTATCTCTAAAAAAAATTTTTTTTTAATTTAATGTTTTACCCCCGAAATTTTTAATTACACTAAGGCCTGGCGCGATACGTCCCTTTTTCTTTTTTCTGTTTTAAGTTTTTGTAGATGCTGCGTAAAAGGGAAAAGTGTGGGTGCGCAAAAAAGTCAAAAAAAACGTAATGTTATGTTTTGATATAATAAAAGTATTTTTTTGCATTTCAATTATGTGGTAAAATAGAATTGCTGTTTTAAAATTTAGTAGTGCTGGTAAGAACAGTGCGGGGGGAAAAATCAAAAAAAAGTAAAATGTTTGTTTTGATTTAAAAAACTGTATTTTTTGGGTTTCAATTCCCTGTGGTGAAAATAGAATTGCTGTTTTAAGATTTTCGTAGTCTGCGTCTTGAAAAGTGCTGGGGCACAAAAGTCAAAAAAAACGTAACTGTTATGTTTTTTATTAATAAACTGATTTTGACCCTTTTTAATTCACCTGTGGTGAAAATGAATTGTGTTTTAAGATTTAGTAGATCTGCGTCAATGAACGTTGGGGGCGAAAAAATCAAAAAAACACGTAATGTTATGTTTTGATAAATTAAACTGTTTTTTTGCACCTTTTAATTACCTGTGGGAATTTAGAATTGCTGTTTTAAAATTTAGTAGAGCTGCGTCAAGAACGTGTGGGTGCGCAAAAGTCAAAAAACAGTAACTGTTTTGTTTTGATTAATAAACTGTATTTTTTGACCTTTTAATTCACCTGTGGTGAATATGAATTGCGTTTTAAGTTTACGTAGAGTGCGCTATGAAAAATGCTGGGGGACAAAAGTCAAAAAAAACACGTAACGTTATGTTTTTTAAAAAAAAACTGTATTTTCTGCACTTTCAAATTACCTGTGGGGAATATAGAATTGGGTGTTTTTAAAATTTACGTAGAGGCGTCAATGAACAGTGTGGGTGGCAAAAAGAAAAAAAACACGTAAAATGTTATGTTTTGAATAAAAAATGTATTTTTTGCACCCTTTCAATTCACCCGGGTGAATATAGAATTGCTGTTTTAAAAATTTCGTAGAGGTGCGTCAATGAAAGTGCTGGGTGCGCAAAAATCAAAAAACAGTAAGTTAGTTTTGATATAATAAACGGATTTTTTTTCCCCTTTCAATTCACCTGTGGTGAATATATAATTTCTGTTTTAAGATTTTAGTAGTTGGGTCGTGAATGAAAAGTGGTGGGGGGGCAAAAGTCAAAAAAAAACGTAATGTTAGTTTTGTATAATAAACTGTATTTTTTGCACCTTTAATTCACCGTGGTGAATTAGAATTGCTGTTTTAAAATTTACGTAGAGCTGCGCAAAGAAAGTGCTGGGTGCGCAAAAATCAAAAAAACACGTAAAAATGTTTTGTTTTGATATAATAAACTGTTTTTTTGACCCTTTTAATTCATTGTGGTGAAATATTGAATTGTGTTTTAGTTTTGAATTTTGGTCAATGAAAAAGTGCTGGGTGCGCAAAAATCAAAAAACACGTAATGTTAGTTTTTTATTAATAAACGGTATTTTTTGCACCTTTCAATTCATGTGGTGAAAATTTGATTTTTGTTTAAGATTTACGTAGATGTGCGTAATGAAACGTATGGGTGCGCAAAAATCAAAAAACCGTAACTGTTTATGTTTTGTTTTTTAAATGGTATTTTTTGCACCTTTCAATTACTGTGGTGAATATGAATTGCGTTTTTAAGATTTAAGGGATGCGGTCAATGAAAGTTTCTGGGTCGCAAGAGTCAAAAAACAGTAATGTTTTGTTTTGATATAAAAAAAAATTATTTTTTGACCTTTCAATTTCCCCGGGTGAATATAGAATTTTTTTAGATTTACGTAGATGCTGCGTCAATGAACAGTGCTGGGTGCGCAAAAGTAAAAAAACGTAACTGTGATGTTTTTTTTACGATAACCCTTTTTTGGCAACAAAAAAACTGTGCTGCTACAAGTTTTTTGGTTTTTTATTTTAAGTGCAAGGTGGTTATCAAAGGGACAGGGGTTTAAGGGGAAAAATTTAAAAACCCATCTGAAATGTTTTTCTGATTAAAAAAAGTGGAGTTTTCAGCTAAAAGAGACTGCGTTATAGAAAATTTTGTTTATCCCCAATATAAGTTCAGGCTGCCAATATCCGGAAATATTTCAATAGCAAACTGTTAATATAAAGATTTTACTCAATGTCTACCTAAGTCTTGGTGAACTTTATCCAGTGTTCTTTGATAGAGCTTGTCTGTGTTCGCCGCGGGCCCCCCCCCCGCTCCCCCCGCCATGAATTTACAGTGGTAGATTCTGCTTTAAATTCTTAGCTAACTACTAAAATGTTCAAATCCCTAATTAACTAAATTGGGAAAGGATCACAGCTAATAGTAGAGGTTTCTCTGTGCAGAAATAGACTTAATTTCGCTGAGCTGTTTGGCCACAGGCAGAACGCAGGTCCTATCCCTATGAGACGCTGAGAGACATGAGGCTAAAACAGGAAACGCTGTTCTATGTAAAACGAGGTCATGTGATTTTTCCAGCCAATCGAAACCCATACACACCCCAGTCTTTGACGTCGCACACCATCTCACCTGCTCTATTCTGTAATCTGATTTGTGGCCCCCAAAAATTTAAAAGGGAAGCGCCAAGAAAAAGGCGCAATTTTAAATAGATGATGCACAGATTTTAACCTTAATTATCGCATGATCTGGAAATTTGGGATCACCATAAAAATCTTGCCGATTCAACTTTGTCGATAAAAATCGCTCAACACTAGTTATAATGGTTCACTGTCGCTCCTATTCTGATTGGCAAGGATTGCCAATCCCCCGCTAGTTGAACCAATCAGCTCTTCTATGCATTTTTTACTGTATTTTGAACTGTCCCGCCTTTTCATGTGATTGGTCAATACTTCTCCATAGCTTATAATGTGTCACTGTCGCTCGTATTCTGGTTGGCTGGTTTCTGCCGACCAATGAGAAGCGCTTACATAATTTGAATAACTGTATTTGCCAGCAATTTCCAAGATCCTAATTCCTGATGTTGCGCCGTTCTTGATATTTGGAAAGTGATTTTTTTTTTTTAGAAGGTTTGAGCTCTTTTTCTGAAAATGTTTTACACCTAATAAAAACTTTTTTTTTTTATTCATACTCCATGCCTCACATAGCTGAGAGCTGAGATGGATTTCTTTTGCGATCTTCTATATGTTTCCTCTCATGTTACGTTCTCGCTTCAGTTCGCCTCCTCCGGCTCATTTAGACCAACTTCAACTAGGTCTGCTTGTCGGAGCTGGGGAGCGCTGCAATGCGCCGCACTTTGCCGAGCCACGATCATGCATGCCTCGGAGCATTCGAATGTGCCGCATTCCGCCCCAGAACGCCCACACCATGCCCATTGTACGCCCCTTCATGTTAGGCGCATCCGAAAGTGGCGAAGGTTGCGCCTAACATTGCATCCCTGCGTCCGACAGGGGATTGGGATCGGTGAGGCGCTGTTTTTGCCAGAAAACAGGCGCAAATCCCGATCATACATGTCGCCGTTAGTGTTAGGTCTCCTTGGAGACATATGTTTCTTCTATTATCTCCATCTCTCCATCTCTATTACACTGCTGTCATTTAGCGTGTATATATGTTATTTGTTTTATTTCATCTAGGCATGTAGGAGTGATATAATTTTATAGGTCTTGTATCATAATATTGATGGTTCGCTCCTTACTAATAGTGAATCCCTCATACCTGTAACATAATTATAATTACATTTTAGTTCCAGCGATCCTGCTGGTTACTGTGTGCCAGTACGGCGCTATTCTAGCTGGCTGTGTATTATGACGGGAATCCTATGCCGCGGAATGTTTATCCGATGGTAAATCGGACCGATGTGCGCATGCGCGGTATGTTGATTCAGCATCCGCGCGCGCATGCGCAGTTGCGACAATACAGCGGACCTTTCTGCACATGCGCGGTATGTACGGGATGCCGGTATTGAGGATTTGAATATCTGTTCTTTATTAATAGTGAACACTTCCGGTTGCCACACACGTGGCTTAGCGGTCACGCGCTCTTGGGGATATTTAACTGGCAATCGATCAGTAGTGTTTCTGGCGGTTTTCATCTCTGTCCAGCTCACACAATGGAGGCTGAACTTTACTGGTGGTATCTTTAGCATCATAAAGCTAACAGCACAGTGAAGGGACGTAAGCAGTATCCTATTGCCTATTGCTTATATTATTATCTTTACCCGTTGATGTGATAATATTTTAATGGCACCGTTCCGATTTTTGCTGAGTATATTTCGGCGTTCTTAATGCATTATCATACTAGGATTCTTTGTATTGGACCTGATTATTGATGCACCATACCAGCTGACCTTATTATAAAGTAATTGGTGTGTACTGTTCCCTGATGAACCCACGATATCTGTGGGGGAAACGCGTTGGGACAGGGAATTATTGCTTTACTCTTTCCCGGGATAGGGCTACTTTTGTGTGTTACTTTTGTTGGTTGTGCATTTAGTTTTGTCAAGTATCCTTGGTATATTGCTTTTTCTTTTGTGTTAATCGTACATGTGTGAGGGACGGTGTAGGGTATTTAGGGTAGGTTCGTGAGCTGGGTCGTCCCTTTTGGGGCTGGTTCACCGCTATTTCTGTAGGGTTTATCAATAGGGTATAATAGGGATTTTTCTTTCCTGTCTTTTAATATATTGAATTAAAGGTTATTTTTTATCTGTGTGTATCGAGCCCTGAGGTATTAGTTTTTGTAATTTTGGTTCAAAAACTCCTTTTCCTTTTTAATCTGTGGGTCAGACAGGTTTAATGGTCATACTGCGGTCCAGGACTGGTATAGTCAATGTCCAGTTCAACTAAAATGGTGGTTCAAAGACTCCTTTTTTTGGCACTTTTTAATCTGTGGGTCAGACAGGTTTAATGGTCATACTGCAGTCCAGGACAGGTATAGTCAATGTCCAGTTCAACTAAAATGGTGGTTCACAGACTCCTTTTTCCGGCACTTTTTAATCTGTGGGTCAGACAGGTTTAATGGTCATACTGCGGTCCAGGACAGGTACAGTCAATGTCCAGTTCACCTAATTTGGTGGTTCAATGCCACCTTTTTAGGCAATTTTTAATCTGTGTGTCAGACAGGTTTAAGGGTCATGCTGCGGTCCAGGACAGGTACAGTCAATGTCCAGTTCAACTAAAATGGTGGTTGAAAGACTCCTTTTTTTGGGACTTTTTAATCTGTGGGTCAGACAGGTTTAATGGTCATACTGCGGTTCATCCTGTCACAGTCCATGCCGCGTTCCTGTCCTTCGCCGTGGCCGCTGCTGTCGCCGTGTGCATTCTTGGCGCCACTGCTTGTCCACCTGCAGTCGCTGTGCGGCTTTTCCCGTGCTGGCCATGCTGTTCATCAATCTTGGCTGCTGCCCTATTTCCCTGTCTCTCTATAGAGGGCGGCGGCCACATCATGCACTTGTTTATACCTACAGTGTGCAGCTGGGTTGGGCTTCCTCTACCAATCCCCTTCCACCTGTGTGTTTAAGCCTGCTCCTCCCTACACGTCCGGCCTGATCCTTGTTGTTGCATGTTGTGTCATGTTGTGTTGTTAGTGTTTCATGTTGTGCTGTTGTTGCTGTGTGTTTTCTTATCCTGTTTGTTAGCTGTCCGGTGTGCACATGCTGTCTTGTTTGTGTCCTTATGGTGTTCCCTATATTTTGTTAGTCTCTATGTTGGTCTCCTTGTGTCTGTGTCTTTGTCTGAGCTGCCTTGCCTTGTTCTCTGCCTCTGTTCTTGCCCTGTTCGTACCTTGGTTCCTCGCCTGAGTTTAGTTTTAGTCTCTGCTTATGTTCTTGGTGTTGTTTCCAGTCTGTCTCTGTATTGTTCCTTTAACCCTCCTGGTTGGCATCCATTTTGTCCTGTCTTTGTCTGTTTGTACCTGCACATATCTTTACCTAGTCTGCTTTATCTTTGTTCCTATTCTGTTGCTGCCTACCTTCAGCACTTCTGGCCTGTCTGGTCAGCTGCCACTGCTGGGGACTGCTCTGAGGTCGCACCTGGCGGCTGTTGCGGTAAGCCATCCTTGCCATCAAAGACTCTGTGAAGATGCCCGACGGCCGCTTAGTCACGCCCCCTCGGAGCAAGCATGGCAGTGGTCCAGTGGGTCCACTACCTGCTTTACCCGCTCATCTGTTACAGTAGGATCAGGCCATGGACTCCACTGACATCTTGCCCTCTGTTTTCTTGGTTTATGTGCAGGTCTTGTTTGTGGCAATTCATTTTTTGTGTGTGGGAGTGTTTTTTTTTTATCTTTTGCAGGTCTTTGAAGGTGGTTTAGAGTGTCCGTATCCCTGTCCGCTGACTCATGGTACACCCAGAGTGTCAGTGTCCCTGTCCGCTGGCTCATGGTTCGCCCAGTGTCAGTATCCCTGTCCGCTGGCTCATGGTTCATCCAGAGTGTCAGTATCCCTGTCCGCTGGCTCATGGTTCGCCCAGAGTGTCAGTATCCCTGTCTGCTAACTCATGGTTCGCCCAGAGTGTCTGTCTGTACCGCTGGCTCATTGTTCGCCCAGAGTGTCTGTCTGTACCGCAAGCTCATGGTCCCTCCCAGAGCGTCCATTAGCTCTTGGTCCCGCCCAGAGTGTCTGTTAGCTCTTGGTCCCGCCCAGAGCGTCCGTTAGCTCATGGTCCCGCCCAGAGCGTCCGTTAGCTCATGGTCCCGCCCAGAGCGACCGTTAGCTCATGGTGCCGCCCAGGGCGACCGTTAGCTCATAGTCCCGCCCAGACCATCTGATCGCTCATGGTCCCGCCCAGAGCCCCCCCCCATTCTGCCTAGTGCCCTGTTTGTTCCTCCTGTGCACCGCCATTTCCTAGGTATTCCCAGTACTGGCTATGTAGCCTGTAGTTTGGTTTTGGGGTTGCACCCGGAGTGTTTTCGGTCCCCAGACCTAGGTGGAATTTCCATTTTGGGAATAGGAGGAGGAGGAGGGGGCTTAAGGATGGGGGTACTTTCCCGGTCCATGCCGCATTCCTGACCTTCGCCACGGCCTCTGCTGTCGCCGTGCGCGGTCCTGGTGCCGCTGCTTGCCCGCCTGCATTTGCTGTGTGGCTTTTCCCGTGCTGGCCATGCCACTCCTCCATCTTGGCTGCTGCCCTATTTCCCTGTCTCTCTATAGAGGGCGGCGGCCACATCATGCACTCATTTATACCCACAGTGTGCAGCGGGGTTGGGCTTCCTCTAACAATCACCTTCCACCTGTGTGTTTATAAGCCTGCTCTACACTCCCGGCCTGATCCTTGTTGTTGCATGTTGTGTTGTTAGTGTCTCATGTTGTGCTGTTGTTGCTGTGTGTTTTCTTTTACTGTTTGTTAGCTGTCCGGTGTGCACACGCTGTCTTGTTTGTGTCCTTATGGTATTCCCTATATTTTGTTAGTCTCTATGTTGGTCTCCTTGTGTCTGTGTCTTTGTCTGAGTTTCCTTACCTTGTTCTCTGCCTGTGTTCTTGCCCTGGTCGTGCCTTGGTTCCTTGCCCGAGTTTAGCTTTAGTCTCTGCTTATGTTCTTGGTGTTGCTTCCAGTCTGTCTCTGTATTGTTCCTTTGCCTTACGTTTAACCCTCCTAGTTGGCATCCATTTTGTCCTGTCTTTGTCTGTTTGTACCTTCAATTATCTTTTCCTAGTCTGCTTCATCTTTGTTCCAATTCTGTTGGTGCCTACCTTTGGCACTTCTGGCCTGTCTGGTCAGTTGCCACTGTTGGGGACTACCCTGAGGTCGCACCTGGCGGCAGTTGGGGTAAGCCATCCTTACCATCAAAGGCTCTGTGAAGATGCCCGACGGCCGCTTAGTCACGCCCCCTCGGAGCAAACACGGCAGTGGTCCAGTGGGTCCACTACCTGCTTTACCCACTCAACCGTTACACATCCTCTGACAGGTCTGACCGGGGGGTGTCTCAAGGCTTACGTACCTTTGCCATGGCTGCTGTGGGAAGGTGGGGGGGGGGGGGAGGTAGGAGCAGTACCAGCGCCATCAGCAGAAACATAAGACTGGAGTTGCTGATGAGCAGCTTCCTTTACCCGCCTAGTGAGGAGGGCACTCGCCAGCAGCAGCAGGGCCTGGAGCAGACCCTGAACCAACAGGTGGTAGCACTCTGCCACCCCAGTTAGAAGATCCGCTGGACTACTGGGCAGCCAAACTGGATGTGTGGCCACAACTTGCCGAGTTTGCAGTGGAGAAGCTGTCCTACCCGGCCAGTAGTATGGCATCAGAGCGGGTGCTCAGTGCGGCGGGGGCCATCGTTACCACAAGGAGAACCCGCTTTTCCACCAGAAATGTGGAACAACTGACCTTTGTCAAGATGAATCAGGTGTGGATCGGCCAGGATTTCCACACACCAATGCCTTAGGCATCAGATTACACCAGCCATGACGCCTCACCCAAACTTTGAGAAATGAGTCTGGAGTCAAACTACCTGCCTCAGACACTATTCTGATGCCGCCACCCGCCTGATGCCACACATCTGCTGCCAGTTTCTCCATCTGCCTACCATCATCTTTAGCAGGGACTGGTATTGGCAACCACCTCCACACTCTGTCATTGTGCCACTCTATGACCTCATGCTGCTGCTGTTGTTTGTGCCATGACCTCCACACTGTGTCATTGTGCCACTCTCTGACCTCATTCTGCCGCTGCTGCTGCCGTCACCTCCACACTCTGTCATTGTGCCACTCTATGACCTCATGCTGCTGCTGCTTCTTCACCTCCACACTGTGTCATTGTGCCACTCTATGACCTTATGGTGCTTCTGTTGCTGCCGTGACCTCCACACTGTCATTGTGCCACTCTCTGACCTCATGCCGCTGCTGCTGTTGTTGCTTCTGCCATCATCTCCACACCCTGTCATTGTGCCACTCTATGACCTCATGCTGCTGCTGGGACCTCCACAATCTGTCATTGTGCCACTCTGTGGCCTACTCCTGTTGGTGCCACCCCCAGAATTTGTCATTGTGCCACTCTCTGACCTCATGCTGTTGCTGCTACTATCACCTCCACACTCTGTCATTGTGCCACTCTGTGGCCTACTACTGTTTTTGCCACCTCCAGAATGTCATTGTGCCACTGTCTGACCTCATGCTGCTTTTGTGGCTGTTGCCGTGACCTCAAAACTCTGTCATTGTGCCACTGTCCCCCAAGCACCCCCAAGTACCGTGGCAGTATACAGTGGAGATGGAAGCAGGGAGTCCCTCAGAATCACTTGCGCATATGGCCCGCAGCATTCTGATTTGCCTGGCTAGTGACAGCCGAATAGTCACCATCCGGCAGAGGGATGACTTCTGGCTCTCCACCCTCTTGGACCCTCGCTACCGGTCCAAAATGGGAGCCTTTTTTTCCAGCTGCTGAGAGGGAGGACAAACTCAAGTACTATAGAGAAATCCTCCGTAGTCAGTTTGCTAACGTTCCGAAACCATTTTTGGCCAAGGCAATTCTACCTCCATCAGATTCATCATTAATACCTTAAAAAGTCCCAACGCAGTTTATTATGAAGTATAAACGTGGTAGTTTGAATCCAGTTTCTGCGTGACACCAATTTGTTCAAATGCAGCGTATGGAACTTAAACTGAAGGAGACCCTAACTACAGGGAATGTTTTAGGTGCTTATTTTGCATTCGGTGCCATTAGTGATGGAATTTAGTACAAAACTGGAATGGGAAGCAAAAGCAAATGCTGCAAAACTGGCTTTGGAGGAGCTTCTTCAGTATCAAGAATGTGAATCATATGTCCAACTTACAGAAAGTAAAAACCGCTTCCGGGACTATGAAATAAATAATCATGATCTTTAGAGCCTATAGAGAAAGCGTTTCCTTGAGAATCGTCTGTCATATCCATGTACCGTACCTCTTGCCTCTGTCCCTTGACCACGATCCTTGCGGGCTGTCCTGACCTTACGCTTGTCCTCGACTCTGAGTTTGCCTTACGATTTTGTACCTCGCTACACCTCGGCTGCCTCCGCAAGCAAGTCACATCAGGAGTAGCGACCTGGTAGACTCCCGTCGCAGCAAGTCCATCCCGCTTTGTGGCGGGCTCTGGGGAAAACCGGGACCTACTTAGATTCCGCTCCCTGGCGTGGCTATTGCCATCGTCTCCTTACTGTGCTGAGACCTGTGGCGGCTCCAGTAACCTACTACTGTGTTCTTTGATGCTATTGTATGATCTTTTTTTTTTCCCAGCTGGCGCTGTCATGACTTTATCAGGCTGCATTCCTGCTTCAGTTTTTTAGTCAGTTTTGCCCCCATAAGTACCCAGGGAATTTTAGAGTGAAGCGATTCTAAGAGCGGCGACATGTGCGTGTCATACTAAAACACAGCATTGTATGAAGACCAAATTAAGCTCCCTCTGCATATTTAAGCATGGCACAATGTTCTACATCACCCCACAGACTCTCTGCAGCCAGGAAATAGCTGTTTTATAGTTTTATAGTTTTGTCGGGAAATTCGGCGACGTCAGCGACTCTAATTTTGGAAAATTCCCCCTCCAGTCAAAAGGGGTGCAGATGACACCGGAAGTGGGCCTGAGGGGCCCCCTGCTGGAACCCTCTTACGGGCTGCGCCTGTGCCATCCAGAAACCTTATTGTTTTCTGTGAGCTATTAGGTATTGAGCAACCCTCCATTTTTCAATGCCCCCCCCCCTTTTTTAAAAATTTTCCTTGATTGCTGCAATCGGCCCCCGACCCCACCACCACTAAAACCCCCAAACCCGGGTCACCAATGCCCTTGTAATGCAAAGGCCCTACCCCATCTTGTGTTTCCCCCCTAGACCTTTCCTTGTTTGCCTGTGCCCATCACTCCCCAAAGTTTCCCCCCTCGGATCACGTTTTGGGCCCCTCCTTGATTTAATACTGCTGACAGAACATTCAGGTTACATTCGCACCACCTCCCCCCCTCCCCCGGTTTTTTGTTCCCCCCCGGGTCAGTCGGGGGCCCACTCTTTTTTTTATTACACCCCATTTGGGGTCAGTTAGATCAAAACGGGGCTTTCAATACCCCTCTATGCTGAGCACCCAACTCACATCTCGGGCCCCAATGTCCCCCCTTTTTTCCCCTCCAGACCCCTGCTGTTTTTCCGTCCATTTCCTCCTTTTCCCCCCCCTCTAAAAAATAAAGGGGAGAAAACGAATTTATTTCTTCCCCACCGACTTACCCCTCCACCGATTCTCATCTGCAATGGCACACTCTCTCCCCAGACCACGGGGTCCGCTGCCGGGGAAAACCCTTTGACCCCAAATTGTTTCAAACCGATACCCAAAAACCTCCCTCTCCCTGTCACCCCCACCAAAAAATTTTCCCAACCGCTCTTTTCTTAACTCTGAAAGCAAAAATCGGGTCCATGCCCCGTACCCCGGCTAGATCTGAAAACATCCTTCTCGTGGCCTTCCAGCTACCACCCTCGTCCCCTCCAAACCCCCCTTAACTCTGCTCCCCGTTGATTCACCTTCTCCTCACAACCCCCCTGCTCCCCCCCTTTGCTCCTTCACTGGTTACCCATTGCCCGGGCGAACCCCGTTCAAGTAGCAACCTTGACCTACATGGATCCCCATGCCCTCTCCCCCATATATCTTGCCTTAATCTTAAAACCCCATCCGGAACCTTTCGCTTCACGGCCTTACCCCCTGCCCCCCCTTTTTTATCACCTCCTCACATAACTGTCTCCAAGACTTTCCCTTTTGCTTTCCCCCCACTTTTAAACCACGCCTCAACCCTAGCCTCCCTCCTCACTAGCTTCAAACGTAACCTGAAAAACCCCCTCTTCAGGGTCCCCCATAACCAACGTTAACCGTGTTGCACTGCTCCACCCAAAACATGTCTGCCCCCCACCTTCTTCTCTTCACCCCCTTCCCGTAGACATAAACCCTCCCTGGGGAGGGGCCCTTTCCCTTGTACCCGTTGTTAGTCATTATTGGGCACTTTTTAAAATGTTTGGCCAAGTTTATTTTTTGTACCCCCCCGAAATGTACAGACCCCAATCAAGGCGCTCCAAAAAAAAATTTGATTTTTTCCGCTGGCGCTGACATGACTTTGTCAGGCTGCGTTCCACTTCAGTTTTTTTTCAATTTTTCCCCCGTAATCCCAGGGAATTGAAGAGTGAAACGTCTAAGAGGGCGGCTTCATCGCGTGTCATACTAAAACACAGCATTGTAGAAGACCAAAAAACCCGCTCACTATGCATATTTAAGCAGCAAATAAATTTTAAAGACACCCCCAAGGCTTCTGCAGCCCGGAAATAGCTGTTTTTTAATGCGATTCGCCGATATAAATTCGGGTCGAAACTAATTTTTTTCGGAAAATTCGGGGAATGGGAATCGAATTTTTTAGAAATTCGCCCTTTTTCTACCCCTGTGCCAGAGATTACTTTTTTCCCCTTT
The DNA here is from genome assembly GCA_025379985.1 of Phyllomedusa bahiana. Classification (NCBI taxonomy): domain Eukaryota; kingdom Metazoa; phylum Chordata; class Amphibia; order Anura; family Hylidae; genus Phyllomedusa; species Phyllomedusa bahiana. The sequence goes on along the minus strand of JAODAL010073099.1, from coordinate 1,626 downwards.
TTGTGGTGAAATCTCTTTAAAATACAGTGGTTATTTTTTACATAACACATCACCCTTACAGGTTTATTTTTTGGGGAATTTTTTCTGAAACAAAAATTTTCTTTTTTCACTTACAAGGTGAAACACCTTTTAAAAACATCTTTGATTTGCATATACACAAACCCATTACAGGCAGGTTATTATTTTGGGATATTTGTTCTCTAAGCCAATCAGAAAATTTTTGTGAAAACTTTACTGTTTTGGGGGAGAGCCAGATGTCCTCTCCTGCCAGATGGTGACTATGGGCTGTCACTTCCCGGCAAACAGCATGCAGGGGGCCCATCGCGCAAGTGACTCTGGGGGGACTCCCTGCCTCCATCCCCACTAAATTCCCAAGTGTTCCGGGTCATTTTTTTCATTTTCCTCACCCCCTCACCCCCCTTGGCTGCCCTCCTCCCCTGTCCCCCTGGGTTTAAAAAAACATTCGCCGACATTGCTTGTGGCCAATGTTTCCCTCCAGTTCAGCCCCCTGGACTCAGTGGCATGAATGTAGTACCCCACTTTCCCAACCCCCTGCCCAACAGATTTTTGTAGCATCTGTTTCGGACTAAGGGGGGAATTTTATTTTTTTTATCAGTATTTCCGGGTGATGACAAATATCCTAAAAGGGCCCTGAGAAATGACAGGTGTGAATAGTTCCCACTGGCTGACACCCCAAAATTACATGGGGGTACTCCTGTTCCCCTTGGATAACAAGAAATCATTAATGGCCTCTCTCTATTTAAGAATCGGTCGAACAATATGGGGGCTGAATTCCAAGGGGGAAAAAAAGCGCAATCATCCCTTGATGGGGGAGGCTGTTTTGCCGCGCAGCTTAAGGAGGGGGTCTTGGGGGTTGGAATGGCTGAAATGCATGCAAATTTTTCCTCCTTTTTTTGAATGTCTTTCGATGGGTGGAAGACTTGAGGAACCGTTTTGCAACCAATTAAACACGTGCGCCAAGGGAGAATGGGTCACCCTCCTCGATGCGCAAGACACCATGTTCTTTTTCCCCCCCCCATGGTTTTTTGATTTTTAAATTGTTGCGGAGAAAGCCTAAATCAATTTCGTCTTTTATGATGCGGAGCAGTTCCTCCCCTTGACTTCGTTCTCCCAGGCAAACCAGGTATAAACTGTGTGACAAACCAGCCTTGCCCCCTGCCATGTGGTATGCGGAGGGCACAGGGCTTTTCGCACAGTGGAGGCTGATGTTGAAGGAGGAGGAGGGGGGGACATTGGAGCAGAATAGCAGTTTGCAATGTTAAGGAAAGTGTATTTCCGTTCAAGGGTTGTGGGGTTTGGCTGGGGCATGAACACATTCACCCTTTGGGCCCTAAAGGCATTTCGTCCTAAGGTGGTTTACAACTCCCCAATTCCCGCGCTGCCACACTTTGGGAAAAAGCGAAGGTCAGGGCTGGCCCCTTTCTTTATTTTTTTTATGCAGGATTTGGAAAGCCTTTTTCGAAAAAAAGAAAAAGGACAGCTTTGGGGTCTCCCCCTCGCTAGTTTCCGTCCTGATTTTGAGATGATGAAGCCCTTTCTTCGCCAAGCTCCCAAAAGGTGAAAAGCTAAATCGTCTCGATTAGGGTTTGCCATCCTTGCTTTCCT
>JAODAL010073098.1:0-14856 GCA_025379985.1 Phyllomedusa bahiana | reverse complement strand
TGTGGAACGACTGCCTTTTGTAAGATTTTTCGGGCGGGGATCGGCCAGGTTTGCCACACACCAATGCCTTGGGTAAGCCCCTGGGTTCAAACTCCCTGCCTCACCCAAATATTTTGTTTCCCAAACCTCCCGCCTGAGGGCCACCACTGCTGCATTTTCTCCATCTGCCTCCCACCACTTTCCCGGGGATTGGTATTGCCCCCCACCCTAAACACTTGTCATTGTGCCCTCTAGGGACCTTATGCTGTGCTGCTTTTTCGGGGTTGGGGGGACACCCAAACTGTGTCTTGGTCCACTGTCTGACCTCATGTGTGCTGTGGCTGCTTGCCTTTGACCCCCTCCACACTGTTTTCTTTGGTGCCACTGCCTGACCTCATGCTGTTTCCCCGCCGGGGCCCTCCCCCTCTCAGTCTTTGGGTGCCACTCTGGGCTTCCTCCTGTTTTCCCAAACCTCAGAATGTCATTTTCCCACCTCTGACCTAAAGGCGCTGCTGGGGACCCTGCCGGGTGCCCTCCAAAACTGTGTCATTGACCACTCCCTGACTTCTTGCTGTTTGCCGCCGTAAACCTCCGCTTCATTTAAATTGTCCCATTCTGGGCTTCCCCGGGTTTCCCCACCTCCAGAATTTTCATTGTGCCATTTCCCTTATCTATGCTGTTCTGTCGTGCCCTCCAAACTGTGTTTATTTTGGCCCCTTTTGGGGCCCTTAATTTAACTTTTTTGGGCCCCCCTCCAGAAGTCATTGTCCCACCCCTGACTCAAAAGCTGCCGGGGTTTTGACCCCCAAAAACTGAGTGATTGTGCCACCTGGGGCCCTAATACGGGTTTTTCCCGCCTCCAAAATGTCTTTGTCCCCTTCCCCTTGTTTCTCTTTTGCTGCTCCCTTTTCGTGCCCCCTAAAAACGTACCCATTTTTCCCAACTCTGGGGCCCCTAATATTTGTTTTCCCCCCTCCAAATGCCCATTGTGCCACTGCCGTCTCATGTGTGCTGCCCGGATCTCCACACTGTATCATTTGTACTTGGGGTTTTAATACTGTTTTTTGCCCCCTTTTCCCAAAAATGTCATTGTGCCACTGCCTGACCCCCTGCTGTGCCCCCGTAAACCCCCGCTCTCAGTCTTTGGGGTGCCACTCTGAAGCTTCCCCCTTTTTGCCACCTCCAGAATGTCATTTTTGCCAGGGGCCTGACCCCCTTCTGCTCCCGGGCCGGGGCCCTCCGCCTCAGCCCATTGTGCCAAACTCTATGGTTTCCTCGTTTTGCCACCTCCAGAATGCTTTGGTGCCACTTCTCTGACCTCATGCTGTGCTGTGACTCCTCCCGTCCCCTCCACACTTTTGTCTTGTGCCACTGCCTGACCCTCTTGCGCGCCGCCTTGCCTCCGCTTTTCAGTCATTGTGCCTTTCTGTGGTTTCCCTCCTTTTTTTTGCCCCCACGGAATTCTTTGGGTCCCACTGCCTAAATTCTATACTGCGGCCGCGGGGAAACCTCCACACTGTGTGATTGTGCCCCTGTGGCCTTTTATTTTTTTGCCGCCTCCAAAATTTGGGGTTTGTGCCACTGCCTGATCTCTACTGCTGCCCCCGTGCCCTCCACACTGTGTGATTGTGCCAATCTGTGGCCTAAAAATGTTTAGCCCCTCCAAATTTTTTGGGGTGCCCCCCCTGATCCATACTGCTGCCGCCGGTGACCCCCCACATTGTGTGATTGGGGGCCACTAGTGGCCAAAATTATTTTTTAAACCGCCCCCCCAAAAATGCCCCCCCCCTTTGGGTGCCATGCTGATTCATACTGCCGCCCCCCTTTGACCTCCACACTGGGGTAAATTGTCCCATCTGTGGCCAAATACTTGTTTTCCCGCCCCCAAAAATTGTCATTGTGCCCACCCTGATTCATGCTGTGCTGTCGTGACCCCCACACTGTTTCATTGTGCCACAACTGGGGCCCCTAATCCCTTTTTTGTCCCTCCAAAAAATTCTTTGGGTCCACTCCCTGACCTCATACTGCTCCCCGGGGGGTGACCTTCCCCACTTTTGCACTAATTTTGCCCCCTGACTCTCGGGCTTGTTTTTTTTCCAGTTTCGCTGGAAATGACTTTTATCAGGCAAAAACCCCGCTTGAGTTTTTTGGTCATTTTTTGCCCCTTAAGTGCCCAGGGGAAATTTTAGAGTGAAGGGGATCTAAGAGCGGCGGCAGTCATCTCCCGTGTCATACAAAAACACAACATTTTTATAAGCCCAAAACCAAGGGCTCCCTTCCCTATTTAAGCAGGGGCCACAAACTTTCCCTACAGCACCCTGCAGGCTTTGGCGGGCCGGGGAAATTTGCTGTTTTTTAAAAACGCGATTCGTCCCAAAAGTTAATTCGGAACGAAACAAAATTTTTGGTGGAAAAAATTCCCCGAAGTGACCAAAATCGTTTTTTTTGAAAAAAATTCGCCCATTTTCAAAATCAAAAGCAATACCTGAACTAGCACAAAGATGGGGCATGGTAGACTGGGAACTCAATTCAGGTTTCTTCAATGGGGGCCCCTAGTTTTTGGGCCCTCTAAATCTGCGGGGAAAAATGGGAAATTAAAAAAATTCCTTTGTGGTAAAAAAGACAGCTTTATAAAGAGCGGGTCCCTTTTTTTTTAAAACATAATGAGGCTGCTGATGCCCTGATAAAATATAAAAAAACATACTCAACTTATCCCTCTCATCTTTAAAGGGGTTTTGCCAGGACGTGCCTTATCTGCTAAGAAGCAAATGTAAACAAGCCATGCTGAGCTGAAAGAGAGAGACACACAGCCAGAGGCAGAGCTGCATAAGGGATCGTGTGACATGTTCACTGAAATAATCAAACTACAACTTGTGGATTCTGTATACAAAAGACAACAGCTTTCTCCACAGCAGCATCTTCATGTTCTCTTCATCAGATAAAGCAGGGATCTACTCAGATAATCACACTACAACTAGTGGATTCTGTATACAAAAGAAAACATCTTTCTACCTGGTGCCTTGAAAACTTCTGCAGCTCAGTCTCATCAGATAAGAAGCTTTCTCTGCACAAGCCCGGCCAGCAGACAGCAGCTCTTGTTAGGCCGTATCTAATACAAACTTTGAAGTAATCAAGGGCATGTAAGGAAGGCTGTAGCTCTCTCAGGCTGCAATATTTGTAATCACATATATTTAGAAAAGTGATTAAAAACCCATTTTGGAAGATCCCACGTCAACATTACATCGTGGCAAAACCCCTTTAACTGCTGTCTGTTGTCTCTCCCGGTTCTCCTCTTGACTTCCGGCTGCTGTGGTCAGCTTGACACCAATGGCTGCAGCAGTCACCTGCCATTGTTCCAAATCACCATTCAGAAGTAAATAGATCCGAGCGGTCATGTCATCAATGGCACATGACTGCTGAAGCCACTGATTGGCCTAGAGAGGACCACAGCAGCTAGGGAGCAAGGCGCTTAGCGATTGCTCGAGAACAGAGATGAGAGGAGATTTTTTATTTTATCAAGACACAAGCAGTCTAGGTATAGTTCATACAAATAAATTGAACAACCCCCTTAAATCATAGGGACTAATTAAAGTGATGCATGTTTATTGTTATTTTTTCTGTTGCATGTCCTTACCTTTAATTGAATGCTAAGCATGATTGATGTAGGCTCCCTCTGGCCAGATTCACCCACAAAGGCTCTTAGAGAAACCTCTATTTTATTATTTATCGTTCATTCGAGATATAGAGTAATATCAACCACATCAGAGAAAGCTTCAGCCCCCAGTCCCCACCATCCTCCCTTACCCTTGCAAACTGCTCTTCCCCCTTAACTTGCTTCCCCACAGTCACTCATGACAAGCTTTCCTCTTTACTGTCCAAATCCAACCTAACTACCTGTAGTCTTGATCCGCTGCCATCACACCTCATCCCTGACCTCGGTGCTCCTATCATCCCAGCCCTCACCCATCTCTTCAACCTATCACTAACCTCTGGCATCTTCCCTTCTGCCTTTAAACACGCTACTATCACTCCAATCCTAAAAAAAACAACCCTTGACCCCTCTTCTCTGTCCAACTATCGCCCCATCTCACTGCTCCCTTTTGCTTCCAAACTCCTCGAGCAGCACGTCTATCTTCAGCTGTCCTCCCACCTCTCCTCCAACTCTCTTCTTGACCCACTACAATCTGGTTTCCGACCCCATCACTCTACTGAAACCGCCCTAACCAAAGTCACTAATGACCTAGTAACTGCTAAAGCCTCACGCCACTACTCTGTGCTCCTCCTCTTAGACCTGTCTTCTGCCGTTGACACTGTCGACCATTCCCTCCTCTACAAATCCTCTCCTCCCTCGGCATCACAGACTGGCTCTTTCCTGGATCTCCTCGTACCTCACTGATCGGACATTCAGCTCTCTCATTCTCGCTCCCACCTCCTCCCCCCGCCCCCTCCCTGTTGGTGTCCCCCAAGGGTCAGTCATGGCCCACTACTCTTCTCTATCTACACCCTTGGCCTCGGTCAGCTAATAGCCTCACATGGCTTTCATTACCACCTATATGCTGATGATACCCAACTCTACATCTCCGGCCCAGACGTCACTTCTCTACTCTCCCGGATCCCTGACTGTCTGTCCTCCATTTCCTCCTTCTTCTCATCACGTCTCCTAAAACTAAATGTAGAGAAAACAGAACTCATCATCTTTCCACCATCCAACTCTACCCCCGCCCCTGATCTCTCTATTACAGTCAATGGCTCCACACTCTCACCGGTCCCACAAGTCCGCTGCCTTGGGGGAATCCTAGACTCTGGTCTATCTTTCAAACCACACATCCAAACCCTCACCTCTGCCTGCCGCCTCCACCTGAAAAACATCTCTCGCATCCGCTCGTTCCTCAACTCTGACACTACAAAAATGCTGGTCCATGCCCTTGTCATCTCCCGCCTAGACTACTGCAACATCCTTCTCTGTGGCCTCCCGTCTAGCACCCTTGCTCCCCTCCAATCCATTCTTAACTCTGCTGCCCGTCTTATCCACCTCTCTCCTCGCTACTCCTCTGCCCTCCCCCTCTGCCCGTCCCTTCACTGGCTGCCCATCGCCCTACGAATTCATTTCAAGCTACTAACCTGGACCTACCAGGCTCTCCACGACCTCTCCCCTCCATACATCTCTGCCCTACTTTCCAAATATCTCCCCTCACGCAATCTCCGCTCCTCTCAGGACCTTCTCCTCTGCTCTCCCCTTATCAGCTCCTCACACAACCGTCTCCAAGACTTCTCCCGTGCTTCACCCACACTCTGGAACTCACTGCCCCAACAAAATCAGACTCTCCTCCACTTCACCACCTTCAAAAACAACCTGAAAACTCATTTCTTCAGGCTTGCCTACAACCCTCACTAAACTTGTCACTACTTCCTCCACATACATGTCTGCCCCTCACCTCCTGTCTCTTTCCCCCCTCCTTGTAGATTGTAAGCCCTCGCGGGTAGGGTCCTCTCTCCCTCTGTCGTGCCAATTGTCATTATTCACTTATCATTGTACTCGTTTGATTTATGTAATGTATGTAACCCCCCGAATGTACAGCGCCCTGGATTCAATGGCGCTCTAAAATACTTAATAATAATAATAATAATATCTGATACAAAGGAACTTCACTTAGAATGGACTTGGTCAAGAAATATGTTTGCTGCACGCCAATTCAGATGCTGTTGATTTTATTTATTTTTCACAACTATGTATAAACAACTGTATTATAGTGGATTGTAGTACAACAGTATATATTATTGACACTCCCTATAATAGGTTTTGTTGTTCCAGAAAGAAGACACAAGAGAAACTATATAACTTTAATCTCTCTTTGGTTTTTCCATCTTGCTATTCTTTGGTTTCCTCCGCCATCCTCTCTCAATGGCGTCTCCTCTTTTTCTCCTCTAACTGACCCTCGTCTCTCTAGTAAGTGGCAGTTGAGACCTCTGGCCCCGCTGCTTCTGACCCCTGATTTGACTAGAATCGCAACTCCCACTATTCATTTTGGCTGCGCCACAATCCATCACCAAACTAAACAAGAGAACAGCTGAACCTGTAACAAAAAAAAACCCACATATTGCCACCAATGAGTACAGATAGGACAGACAGGGTCACAGAGACTGCACAACAAAAGGAGGGGAGAAAAATAAAACCACACCATTTTATTTAAGAAAGTTCAATGAGAATACTATTTAAAGGTAAACTCTGCTCCCTTTCACGCTCCTTAAAGCAGTTTTCTCATTTCATTAAATGGTCTTCAGAATAAGGGGACGGTGAAAACAAGCAACTTTACAATTGGATGTCATTTGCAAAGCTGTCTTGTTTTCACAGTGTCCCTGATGTTTGTTTTGCGTAAAGACAGTTCCCCAGTGCCGGTTGGATTCCGCCTCCTCTTATGTGATTGGCTGCCGGCTCTACTAATTTACATTGTGTCCGGCCCCCGGTCGTGTTCACGGGAGCGTGCATTCCTGTGCATGCTCCTTAATGCCGACCACGTCTGTACTGTAAATCGTTTGCAAAGAGATTGTGGCCATGCAGAGGACTTAGGAATGTTTGACTGATCAAGCGGATTTAGTGTTCGGTGTGTGCGAGGCCTGAGAAGTGTCAGCGACTGACTGTCGTAATTAAGAAATTACGATGAGTGTGAGAGAGACTGATTTCCCTGGAAGCAGTGGTAGGTGCGACGTATATGCGTGCGGGGTTTTCTCTGATCACTGACAGCGATCAGAGGTCCTGCAGCAGAGAGAGAGTTCTTGTGCAGTCCCATGTAAACACAAACAGATAAAGTGTATAGTTTTGTTCTGTAGAGGTCAGAGGTGTAATAATCTGCAGGATATATCACTGTGTGTGAGGGGAAAAAAAATCGCCCATCTTTCCCAGAGTCCTGAATGTCAAATGCCCATTCTAGTTACAAAGTATGTAGAGAGAGCGAGAAATGTAGATATACACTATGGAGTTACACTTAGCTTTTCACTTCCAATGATTCCTTAGCCTCGGACAGCTGAGAATCTCTCCCTTCCCCTGGCTCACACAGAATGAATTCTCATGTGCACATGTCCTCCATTTCATAAGCTATGCTTAGCAACCAATACAAACAGCTGCCAAATGATGAAACGATAAAACCCCTTTAAATCACCCATCAAAAGTGACTTTTCATCTTAGACAGACACATTGCAAATATGCATCATGGTTTGTTATTTAGTTAACAAATATTAGCCTTTTATGGGAAGGATATTATGATGGAACACATACCACACATACCATCATAGATGTTTAAAATTAGATTAATTGTTTTTTGGCATTAAGAAAATAATAAAAATTATGGTTGAAGATATATAACATTACATAGGTCAAACCTACAAAGACACTACAGCGATTTATTTTGTAACATGTTGCTGCTTTAGGAGGTTCTTGGGATATGAGATACTTCACCAGCAATTATTGATTATCTTTCAGCCAGCTAAATTCTTTCAGCTTTAAAAAAAATAGGTTTTGAATCCCCCATGCTTCTATGGTTATATACACTGCACCGATGTATGCACTATAAATTAGAGGGTTGCTACATCTTTATACTGTGAGTTCAATATATGTTTAGTTTGAGCTATAAATTCTAAACCTTGCATCACCAATGAATTCTCCTTTTACTAACATTAATGATCAGTGTTTATTGCAGATTTTTTATGGAACTCTCACTGAGTATCTAGCCTTTATTCGTTACACATTCTTACCATTTAGGCTAACAAACATATTCTATTTTACACTGGATGTTTTCTATGTGGTTGATCCCATTGCCTATTGCAAAAAAAAGCCCACAACATCTGATCCGCATAATGATCTACAGCATGACTGATGCTTTGTGTAAAAGGTCTGCAGCCATATCCATGAAGAAATCCAATCAATACAAATTTATATGTAGTGGAGGAAATGAGAAAACAATAAACCTCAACAAGATGATTTGTCTATTGTGTCATTTCACTATATACATTAATAATGATAATAAAATTCTTCTGTGTTATGGACAAGTAGTAAAATCTAACCGTAAATCTGAAAATTGTGTTGCATAGACAGTCTACATAATAGTTTACATATTAGATAATTTAATCTATACATTACATGATCAGATTTTAACTAAAATAAATAAATTGGGTGGTGTTTGTATGAAGTTCAGGATAAATTTACTTCCCCAATAATAGGAGATTCCCAAATTATGGTAAGCCATGGTTAAAAGAGCTCAATTCTAAGGCATGTGCCATTAAAGTTTACTGATACAACTAGTGCCGTGGTCCCCGCTCTGAACTGCAGAGACGCTCGTGTTTGCGTTCCCTGGCCTACCATCGGCACTCACTCACCTTCCCACACTTCTGCTCCTCTCCCTGCTGCTGCTGGCATCCAGTGTGCGCACACTTCCTCCCTAGTTCACGCATGTTGGCTCATTAAGATTTAATGGTCCAGTGCATTATTGGTGCTCCAATGACTGGCCACCACCTGGGACTTAAGAAGCTTCTGGTCTTTGCTCTGCGCAAGATTGTTGATGTTTATCAGTGATCCTGACCTGTGATCCTTGCTGCCTGTTACTTGTTGTACCTGCCTCACCCATGAATTTAACATCTTGCCTGCTGCCTGCCAGTTACTCTGTTATGCCTCAGCCTGCCTTCCCAGTTCCTGGCCTGGGCACGTGGCTGTAACCTTGAGTAGCCACGTGAGGGGTAGCGACCTGGGGGTTCCCCGCAGCTGTCCAGCTTTGCAGTAGGCTCTGGTGAAGACCGGGTGCCCCTTAGACTCTGCTTCATGGTGTGGTTTACATCACCATCTCTCGTGGTGACCCGGAGAATCCACACCTGTATCCCTGAATGTGACACTAACCCATTGATGGTGACACATTTAACCCCTTAAGCCGAACGCCTGAAAAGTAGTTGATGACCAGAACATTTTTTTAGTTTTTGCCTCCTTGCGTTTCAACAGTTGTAACTTTTTATTTTTTCAATGACGCAGTTGTATGAGGCCTTGTTTTATTCGAGACGAGTTGTACTTTATGGGGAATAGTTTAAGTTCACTTATAAATGATTTCAGTATTTTCTTTATTTAAAAAAAAAACATTTTTTTTTTTTTTACACCATTCACATTTCACACTTAATAACTTGTTAGATTAATTCTACAGGTTATTACGGTCGTGTGAATACCAAATATGTGTAGGTTTTTTGTGTGTGTAATTTATGCACAATTATTTTTATTAAATATTTATTTTTTATTTTATAATTTATTTTTTTATTCTTTTTTTTACATTTTTTATGTTTTTATTTCACATTTTTTTTTATTCCCCTGAAGGGAGAACTGTTTTAAAAAAATTTTTATTTAATTTTTTTTACACTTGGTAATGTATTAGCATATTCATATATGCTAATACATTCTAATCTGTGTCAGCCTGACACAGGCAGTGATTAGGACACCACACAGTGTGTCCTAGTCACTAGCTTCATATACAAACAGCTCTGGGGCCACTCTAGGTCCCCAGGGCTGACTGTGTAGCCATTCCCCGGGCTCTGTCGGGTCACCGGGTGTTCCGATCACCCGACAGAGCAGGGGAAACCCTTTGATTGCGCCGCAATCAAAGGGTTAAAGCATCGGCTTGCGGAGGTTTCCTCCGCTACCCGGTGCTTGCAGGACATGCTCTGGTATCAGGGCTGTGCAGTACAGCCCCGATCCCAGCGCAGCTGCGGCGCCCGGGCGGCGCAATCTCCGGTGTCTGCAGCGACGTCTTTTGACGTCGCTGCAGACGAACGACCCGCACCGGCCGACGTCAAAAGACGGTGCGCGGTCGTTAAGGAGTTAAAAGTCTGAAGAATCTTTGGACAAATAGCAGATCTTGTAATGAAACGTAATGCTTAGTCATTACCTCAGACTAAGCATTACCTCAGACTTTTGGATATTTATCCTTTATCAATGCATGCTGTACATGTATGTCATAGCATTATTAGGGGAGTGGAGAACTGAGCCTGCTTTATACACAGCTGATTAGAATAGTGGTCACCTGCTGTCAGCAGCTGGGAGCAGAGAGAACTGTGATCCTGTCTGTTTAGCAAGTTAGATGCCATAGGCCAACTGCATCATGTAAGCTATTAGACAGAGAGCAGGCCCACCTTCTGTCACCTAATCAATCCCTTATAATACCATCACTGGGTGCTAATTAGTTTGAGCACAAACGAGAGATGTCTCTGATGATTCTGCTGGCTTGAGGTGTGTAATTTGCCCCTACTTAAAAAAAAAAACATGTCTAAGTGTGTATTGCGGTTTTTTGTTATTTTCTGTGCTGCTTTTTTTTCATTAAATATCATGAGACTCAAAGATAAAATTTTGAATCACAAGATCTATAAATAACATGATTTTTTTTCTGGCAAAAACTTGAAAAGACGCCCCTGAAAATTAATGTATTTAAACACTGAGGACCTCATGTAAGAAAACTGTCCAGGTCTAAAACTTTCTTTGTTGCCTATAGCAACCAATCAGAGCCTCCCATTCATTTCATATAGTGCTCTGAAAAAATGGAGGGGGAGCTCTATGGGCAACAAAGAAAGTCTTAGACCTAGAGAGTTTTTCATACATGAGGCCCAATATTTTTTTAAAATGCTACAAAAAACACACATGTAGCACTAAAACACATTTTCTCAGACATTTTTTTGGCTAGAGAAATAAAGCCATATGTTTGAGCTCTCGGAATGGAAACTTGTGCAGTGAATGTACTGAAAAAAAAACATTTCTAGGGTACAACGTCAGAACAGTAAATTATGTCTGTTAATAATGTGCATAAATTGCTTCTGGTAATGCTTGCGTACAATGTGACTCAGACTGAGACATTAAAAGTAAAACATCAAAAGCCATTTGTATTATATTTAAAGCAGGAGCCTTATGTATGGGTAAATATCTCGAACAGACTTAAACAGTGTTGTTTTGTATTGTATTATATGCCATGATGTTTTCTCTTATTACACATTTAACCACTGAAGAGTTTCCCATCTTTAAATAAAATGTTAACCTGGTGGGCTACAGGTTCAGGGAATCCCCCTGATGTACCCCTGGGCATGGTGGGCTTATAGGGGTTTGCCATGAAGTAAAATTGACGTGGGAAGCTTACAAATTAAATAATAAACATTTTCCCCATTCATCATTATTAAAAACTCTGGACCGTTTTTGTTTTAGCTGCTCCTTTAGTGATCCATTGTTTACAGCTCATCTTCAGGGGATATGACCAGGGCTGAGATCTCCTCAGTCCTGGTCGCACATGCTCAGACATCACCTCTCCTTTCAGGCAGCTACTGAGTATTCAACCCCAGGTGCTGCCATTCTACTCCTGTCCTCTGTCAAACAGTGCAAATAAATTAAAAACAGAAACCTGAATGAGGTCTGTGCACTGACAAAGAGAAAAAAAATCCACAGATTTGGTTCCTGCAGGGATTTGAACCTAGGACCCTTGTGTCTGGAGGTAAAAACTTTACCTCTGAGCTACATTGTAGTTATACACAGCTTTAGACATAAACAGACCTTTCTTTGACTAGAGAGAGGAAAGGTATGGTGATGTCATCCTGCTGGGTCTCATTATATGCAATTCAAACAAGTTACACACCCTCCCTTCTGAGCACACAGAGCTGAAGAGCTGGATGCAGGAGGTATGAAATGAGATTGTGGCAAAACCTCTTTAAGCTGCTTTTTAGGGAAAAGGGTTGAGGAAAAGAGGCAGAAAGTAAGAGGCAAAGTTATAGAGTCCTATGCAGCATGTGCAGTCATATTGAGTAGTTGTAGGGTGGGCCCCAAGAATCAACTCCACTGTTGAGCCCAAGGCCAGATTTATTTGCAGTGTTCTTGTGACTTTATAAACCAAAAAGTATTTAACTTGAGCATGAGTAACAGTAACAAGTCTATCTTACCACAAATCACAGATAATTTAGTGTTGTGAGGCTGAGTTCACACACTAAGGTAAGGTTGTGGTTTATGCCACAGTTTTCAGAAAGCAAAACCTGTCCACAATGTGTAAACTCAGCCTAAAGCGCTAGCCTTACACATCTCAGTTATGTCCAACAACAAGTGCATCTTAATAATTAACAATTACTTAAATGAGGATTAAATTAAACTGATTGAACAAAGACATGATTGCAGCATGCCTTGTTGAATATATACCTTACTGTACACTGAAACCTACCATAAGAATGACAAAGTCACTGAAAGGTTTCCAAGGACACTCAGGCTTAAAGTGGGGAAAATATATTTCAATTCTATCAGCCCACAAAGGGGTAACAAATAGAGATTGGCAAATTTCTCAAAAATTCAATTTGGTGAGTTCGCCAAATTTTCAGACAAAATTCATTTTGGTCTGAATTGCTTCGGGACGAATCGCGTTAAAAAAACAGCTATATTCAGGCTGCAAAGAGCCCTTAGGGTGCTGTAGAACGTTGTGCCATGCTTAAATATGCAGAGTGAGCTTGGTTTGGTCTTCATACAATGTTGTGTTTTAATATGATACGCACATGACTGCCGCCGCTCTTAGAATCGCTTCACTCTAAAATTCCCTGGGCACTTAAAGGGGTTTTGCCACGAAGTAAAATTGACGTGGGAAGTTTGAAAATTGAAAATAAACATTTTCACCATTCATCATCATTAAAAATTCTGCACTGTTTTTTATTTAGCTGCTCCTTTAGTTATCCATGGTTTACAGCTCATCTCCAGGGGATACGACCAGGGCTGTGAACTCCTCAGTCCTGGTCGCACATGCTCAGATATCACCTCTCTTCTCAGGTACCTACTGAGTGTTCAAACCCCAGGTGCTGTCACTCTACTCGTGTCCTTTGGACTAGTTAGTAATAAGTAAAACAGTGCAAATAAATAAAAAAGAAACCTCAATCAGGTTTGTGCATTGATAAAGAGAAAAAAAAATCCACAGGTTAAGTTTCTGCAGGGATTTGAACCAAGGACCCTTGTGCTGTAAAGCAAAAACATTACCTCTGAGCTACAGAGTTTCTGCTTGTAATTGAATATATAAACAGACCTTTCTTTGACTACAGAGAGGAAGGGCCTGGTGATGTCAATCTGCTGGGTCACATGATCTGCAATTCAAACAAATCACACACGCCCCCTTATGAGCACACAGAGCTGAAGAGCCGGATGCAGGAGGTATGAAATGAGATCGCGGCAAAACCCATTTAAGAGGGCAAAACTGACCAAAAAACTGAAGCGGGAATGTAGCCTGATAAAGTAATTGCAGCGAAAGCCGGAAAAAAACAAGCTGAGAGCTCAGTTGGCAACATCAGTGACAGAGTGTGGAGGTGATGTCAGCAGCAACAGCAGCATGAGGTCAGACAGTGGCACAATGACATTCTGGAGGTGGCAAAAACAGGAGTAGGCCACAGAGGGGCACAAGGACAGAGTGTGTAGATTACGGCAGCAGCCACAGCAGCAGCATGAGGTCAGACAGTGGCACAATGACATTCTGGAGGTGGCAAAACAGGAGTAGGCCACAGAGTGGCACAATGACACAGTGTGGAGGTCACGGCAGCAGCAGCATGAGGTCAGACAGTGGAACAATGACATTATGGAGGTGGAAAAACATTTGTAGGCCAAAAGAGTGGCACAATGCAGAGGGGTGGGGGGGTGAGGGCAGGGAAAACAGCATGAGGTCAGAAAGTGGCCCAATGACTTTTCTGGAGCTGGCAAAAACGGGGAGAAAGGGAACAGAGTGGCAAAATAAAGAGAGTGGGGTCCGGCGCAGCGTTGGGTCGGAGAGTGGAACAATGATACAGTGGGGAGGGCCGGAAATCCAACAGCAGCCCCCTTGAGGCCGGGCCCGGGGGCCCCTTTGGACTTTGGGGGGAGGGGGCAAAAACAGTAGTAGGCCACAGGGGGCACAATGACAGAGGTGGGGGGGGTTGAGGTTTGCGGGTTTTAGGCAGGGGGCCTAAAAGTGGGGGGAACAAAAGACACGGGGTGGTGGAAGGGGTTTGGGGGCCCGGGGCACCCAAACTGCACCATTGATTTCAGGCAGGGACAAGGGGACTTTTCTGGAGGTGGCCCAAAACAATTGTGGGCCACAAAATTTTGGCCCAATGACACAGTGGGGAGGGTCCGGCAGCAGTAGGCATGAGGTCACAGAGGGGCACAATGACACAGTGCGGGGGAGGGATGACAGCAGCTGCAGCAGCAGCAGTTGGGGTCTAGGGGGCCCCCAATGACGATTTGGGAGGGGGGTGGAATTCCCATCCTGGTAAAAATGGTTGGTGGCAGATGGAAAAAATTTTGGCGGGTTGTTTTGGCACGGGGGTGGTGGATCAGAATGTGGTGAGGCTTTTTGTTTGAACCCGACCCTTTCTCACGTTTGGGACCACCCTTTTGGGCGGGTTTAGCCCTGAAAAATTTTTAAGGGGGTTGGGTGTTTTGGAACCTGGGGGGGTTTCCACCGCCTGTTCCCCAACTTGGGGGGAAAAGGTCGCTTCCCCCCATTTCCCCCGGGCATCCCAGGCTTGTGGGGAAAGGGTTGACCCCCCGAAGAAACCCCCGTCCAACCGGGCGGGAAGGACATCCCCTTAAGGGGAAAACTGGCAATTGGGGCCCAATTTTTTTATTTTGGGTCTCCCAAAGGAGTGGGGAAAATTTTCCAAATTTGGGGGGGGTGCGAGGGTAAAAGGGTTAGGCCAAAATTCCTTTGGGGATCGGGTTCCCCTGCCTCCAGGTCCTGCGGGGGGGCCTTCCCGGACGGGGGCCCCTCCTCACTAGGCGGGTGAAGGGGCTGGCCCCCACCCCAAAATCCCTCCAGCATGGTTGCTCCTTTTGGCCCCGGGGAAAATCCTCTTTTCCCCCAAAAACCTTTCCCCCCA
>JAODAL010073097.1:0-14857 GCA_025379985.1 Phyllomedusa bahiana | reverse complement strand
CTTTTGGCAAAAAGTCACTTTGGGGTTTTTACCCGGGGAAACTACTTTAAAAAGAGACCGGGTTATGGCAGGATAGGGACTGTAGGTTTGTTCTTAATTAAATTTTGTAGTAAGTTGGAACAGTAGATTTTTTTAAAATGTAACTCCCCCACAAAGTTTTTTTTTTTATTTTGGGAAGCTGGGGAAGGGATTTACATTTTTTTGCTGTCATCCCCCCTTTTAAGAATGTTTCCCTTTTTGGTTCTGTGGGCATGTTGGGAACTTTATTTCCCATGCGTAGTAGCTGGGGGAAACAAGTGCCACATGCTCTTTAGTCTCCTTTTGTAATTTGGGACGATGTAATTTCGAATGTTGAAAATTTGGGGGACTGCCTGTAGATTAAAATTTTCACCGGGGGCTGTGGAGTCTGAATAAAAGGGACCGACTCCCAAAATATAATTTGTCCAATTAGTTCTGCAAAGAGCAACCCAAGTTAGTGAGAGGGTTCCTTCCGGGAAAAAAGAATGGAGGTCATGATGCGGATCTGATGGAGGCTCTTTTTCTCAAAAAAATTTTCAAAAACTCCCAAAAATTTTCCTGCATGTTTTGAAATTTACAATTTTTTGTGTTCTAAAGTCAACCCAATAAATTTTATTTTACATGACAAAAAAAAGGGTAACTGTTTTGAACCTTGTGACTTTCAGGTCCATATCTCTCCCAAACACACTTGCCATGAGGCACGAATTTTAAACAGTCATCTTACATATCTTATACAAAATGTGACTCAATTTTTAGCATCTGCTTAGTTCCAGATTTTTTCCCTTAACGCATTGTTACTGTTTGCCCCCAAAAAATCAATGTGTTCATTTTTTTTTTTTGTTTTATTTGGTAAATCCCTTTGACTTTCAGCTCTCCTAATCCTTTGGGCTCTGGGCAGATTCAAACGGTCTTGACCAAAATCTGATCCCCGGTCTTTCCACACATTCCCAATTTTTGGGCGCTGGATTAAAAAAGCCTTTTTTTCCCCTTCCCACAATTTTTTTGATCAAAACGACCCTTTGCTTGTCAGTGTCTGTTCTTAAAAATTTTGATTATTGTAAACATAAAAAAAAGCCGGTGGACCCTTTTACTACATAAAGTTAAAATTAAAAATGCGCGGTATGAGGGGGTCGGGGGTTTGGGGGAAATTTAGGATTTTTGGGGTTGGTTTCCCACTCCCAGCCCGGTTTTCACTTTAAAAATTGGGGAGTCAATTTGATACTGGGAAATCCCCTTTTTAAAGGGTTTTGCACATTTTACCTACATTGGGGGGATTTTCCCCAGTTCCTTTTCCCCACCAGTTCCCCTGACTACAAAAGTCAGAAGAATTTGGGCACTTTTGTAATTTCACTTAAAAAGGGTGAACGCGAAAGGGAAACCGTAAAAAAACCCGGGTTTAAAGAGGGTGTACCTCTACAGCCTGACATTTCCTGTCCCCCCACTAGAAAAAAAAACCCCGGGTTTTTTGGGCGGGAAAGCTAAAAGCCCACAATAGCGACGCCCACCGCAAGGTTAAAATGCCATCCCGAAATTTTGTACATGCATGCCCGGGAACCGGCAGAAAATCGGGTGGGGTTTAAAAAATTTTTGGGGGTTTTCGGCGGGTTTCAAAACCGACCCAAAAAAAAAAATAAATAAATAAATTTTGCTGTGTAGACATACCCAAACAGTATTTAAGAGAAACCCCGGGTGGAAGACCGCACCCTTACCCCCACATGCCCCCAGCGGGGTTTTTTTTAGGGCCTTTTTTCCAAAAATTTAGTTATCCCCAGAATAAAGACAAACCCTGAAAAGGTGAAAAAATAACTTTTTTTTTCCCCTTTAAACCCGATTTCCTTTAAAACAATGGAAATTATTAAAAAGCGAAAAACCCAAAATAAAAACAAACAGGGAAATCCAGAAACAAAAGCCCTCATACAGCTCGGTACCAAAAAATACAAAATTATAGTCTTGAAAGGGGGAAAAGACAAAAAAAGGTACAAGAGCAAATTTTTTTTACTTTTTGTGTACCATTTTTAGTCCACCTCTTTTCTAGAAATAAAAAGTGGAACAGTCCCCTTTCCAGTCCATTAAGGCTGCCTTTAAAACTAAACATGGTGTCGGGTCATGTAAACCTCCCAGCCCGCAGCAGCGGGGTTTTCGGGGATTTTAGGGGGAACGTCAAAAAAACTCATATATTTGGATATTCCACACCTTCTTCACCCCTTTTACCCTTTTCTCCTTAGGGATAACATGTCAATAAAGTCAAAGAAAAAGTGGCAAACGAAAAAATGTGTGGCATCTTTTCCACAGTCGCACTACTGTTACCTGGATACCAGGGTCACGTGACCTGTGTGGTGGTCACATAAGACACTGCTGTAGGTAGTAATACTGGAGAAGTTCTGCGGCTCCATACTCTACTGTTACCTGGATACCAGAGGTCACATGACTTGTGTGGTGGTCACATGATAAGACGTTGCTGTAGGTAGTAATACTGGAGAAGTTCTGCTCCTCCATACACTACTGTTACCTGGATACCAGGTCACATGACCTGTGTGGTGGTCACATGACGTTGCTGGAGGTAGTAATACTGGAGAAGTTCTGCCCCTCCATACACTACTGTTACCTGGATACCAAAGGTCACATGACCTGTGTGGTGGTCACATGACGCTGCTGGAGGTAGTAATACTGGAGAAGTTCTGCTCATACATACACCACTGTTACCTGGATACAAGGGTCACATGACCTGTGTGGTGGTCACATGATAAGACGCTGCTGGAGGTAGTAATACTGGAGAAGTTCTGCTCCTCCATACACTACTGTTACCTGGATACCAGGGCCACATGACCTGTGTGGTGGTCACATGATAAGATGCTGCTGGAGGTAGTAATACTGGAGAAGTTCTGTTCCCCCATACACTACTGATACCTGGATACCAGGGTCACATGACCTGTGTGGTGGTCACATGATGCTGCTGGAGGTAGTAATACTGGAGAAGTTCTGTTCCCCCATACACTACTGATACCTGGATACCAGGGGTTACATGACTGTTTTGTCCATACGGTTACCCCATGGCATCCGTTACTCTGGACAGGAATGTGTGCTGTACCATTAGTTTTCTATAGAGGCCTACGGCACAGGAAAACTAGAGGTATAGAAGCAGAATATTCAATGCATGTCTATCAGAAAATGCTACTTTCGTGCAATATACATGTTAAGATAAGACATTTAACAACAACAACTCCTTTAAGATGTAGAAAAGCCTTGTCGCCCCGTGCTACATGAGTCTGTGCTGGGCTACAGGAATGACACCCTACTAGTGATCTGTACTACTTTATGTAGATAACTTCAGATACCACAAAAGCGACCAGCAGGACAAGATAATCGGGTTGTGTGGAGAACAAACCAAGTGACTCACTGAGCCTTTCCATTAGCATTTGAGGATAGGAAGATGTTTTGCCAATGACTGGTCCCAGGATGTAACCACCAATCACAAACGCCCTCCTGGGGGCAGACCGACCTTAGAAGGGGGTTTTGGATTCTTAACTCTCTCAGACAAAAGAAAAAAAACAAAAACGCACACCTGGACTAGAGATTGGCCAGAAGCAGCAGCAGCAGGTAGACGGGTGAGGATAGGCGGAGGATATTATTAGGGTAAAGGATGGAGCTCATGACTGCTTGTGACTACTCTATAGCCGCGCTGCCATTACACCATGTGACTTGTTCACCAGTGTTTAATTACGTTTCTTTCCCAGGAACACGGGATCCAGCACATCTTCTACACACACAGCCAGAAGCCAGGCACGGAGTCATGTGTACGTCCTGGTAGGGAAGGTCCCTTCCCACAATCTGTACAGCATCCCGGGAAACCTTCAGCAGCAGCTCCATCATCTCGCAGGTGGATCGTGCTCTGGAAGCCCTGGATTCCTCTGTGTGTGACTGTGGCGAGGACTCCATTGCTCTGTACATAGGCTGCACTCAGGCTGCTCAGTGGGCCATACAATATCTGACTACGGGCTTGTTCACACGGCGTTTTTGTGATCCGTTTTACGGATCCGTTTTTATTGGATCCGCAAAACGGATCTAACAATTGTCAGTGTGATTAACATTGAGTTTCAATGGCAAAAGCGCATCGCTGGTCCCACGGGAGATCAGCGATGCGCTTTTGAGAGCTCTCCTGTGCTGCGCTTTTCGGATCCGCTTTAAGAATTGACATGTCAATTCTTATTGCGTTTTACGCAACTGAAAGCCCATAGGAGATAATGGAGTCCGCTTTCGGCACCTGTCCAAAAGCGCTCCACACTCCGGGCACGTATCAGCTGCGCTTTGTATCCTGAAAGCGGATGCGAAAAGCGCAGTGAGCGGGCTGGATCGTGGGACCGGCGCGGCTGCAGCGTGAGAGGGGGGGGGATTTCCCTTGAAAAAGCCGACACCGCTGGTTCAAAAGAAGGGGTGCGGGGGGAAAGGCGTGGTTTTTTTAGGGTGGGACCCCAACGCTTGGTCTTTTGAATCCCCTTCAAAAAGGTTTGCCCCCGTTTTTTGAAAAAGGTCCCCCCCCGCAGCCACCCCTATCTGTGAGGGTGGGGGCCCCCCAAAAACTGACGACCCCGGGTTCGCGGGGGGGGGGGGAAGCCTGATTTTTTGGTTGGAGGGGCGGGGACCAGTTTTGAATCTGATAGGTCCCGGGGAAAACAAAACTGATTGGGGGTTTTTCCAGGCTTTTTTGATCTTTTTTAAAAGGTTTTTTTGGGTCGGGCAAAAAGCGGGTTTTTCTTGATTTTTTGGAAAAGGATGGAGGGGCACGATCCTTTTGAATTTTGGGGCCCCTTTTTTTTTGGGACCCCTTTAAAAAAATTGTGAAAGGTTTTCGGGGGGAGGGGGGCCGTTTTTGACCTGAAAAGGATCGGGCAGCCCGGGTTTTGATCTGAAAGGGTGCGGGCGCAGTGACCGGGGGGATGGGAGGGCGGGCAGCAGTGAGAGGAGGTGCGGGGGGGGGGGGGGGGGGCAGCTGATTGATTGGAGGTGGGGGGCAGCACGACTGAGAAGGTGCGGGGGGGGGGGCACTGATCTGATTGAGGTGGGGGGGCGCGCTGACTGATGAAGGTGCGGGGGGGGGGGGCTGTTTGTGGGTGGGGCGGCTTTAGGGGTTGGGGGGAGTGTTTTTAAAGGTGGGGGGGTGTTGGGGGTGGGGCAGCAGTATCAATGGGGGGGTGCGGGGCACAGTGATCTGATGGAGGGGGGGGGGGGGCGCAGCGATCTGATGGAGGTGGGGGGGGGGCAGCCTGATCTGATGGAGGGGGGGGCAGCAGTGCTGATGGAGGGGGGGGGGGGGGGGGCAGAGCTGATCTGATGGAGGGGGGGGGAGAGTTTTTTTAATAATGGGGGAATTTTTTATGGGGTGGGGGGGGCCGCTTCGAGAAGGTGGGGCAGCCGGGTTATGAGGTGCGGGGGGGGGGGGGGGGGGGCCCAGCAGCTGATTGTTTGAAGGTGCGGGGGCCCTTTGGGGGTGGGGGGGGGGGGGGGCACAGCGATCGTGGAGGTGCGGGGCAGCGCGATCTGATGGAGGGCGGGCAGCCGGTCTGATGGGGGTGCGGGGCCCCCAGGACTGTGAGGTGCGGGCAGCGGGGCTGATGGGGGTGCGGGCAGCGCATCTGAGGAAGGGCGGGGCGCAGCTGATTGATGGAGGTGCGGGGCAGCAGCTGACGAGGAGGTGGGGGGGGGGGGAGCAGCTGATCTGATGAAGGTGCGGGGGGCGGGCGCTGATCGATGGAGTGCGGGCAGCAGCGATCTATGTGGGGGTGGGGGGGGGGGCAGCTGATCTGATTGAGGGCGGGGCAGCAGCTGTCTGATGAGGTGGGGGGGGGGGCAGCGCGATCTGTTTAAAGGTGCGGGGCAGCAGCTGATCTGATGGAGGTGCGGGGGGGGGGGGGGGGGCAGAGCTGATCTGATGAGATTGGGGGGGAGCAGCTGATCTGATGGAGGGCGGGGCAGGCTGATCGAGGGGGTGCGGGGCCAGCTATTGATGGGGGTGCGGGGGGGGGGGGGGTTTGGGGGTGGGTGCAGCAGCTGATCTGTGGAGGTGCGGGCGCAGCTGATCTGTTTGAGGTGGGGGGGGGGGGGGCACCCGCTGATTGATGGGGGGGGGGGGCAGCAGCTGTTGATGGAGGTCGGGCAGCGGGGTCTGTGGGGGTGCGGGCACCGGTCTATGAGAGGTGCGGGGGGGGGGGGGGGGGGGAGCGCTTTGTTGAAGGGCGGGCACCCGCTGTTGTGAGAGGTGCGGGGGGCAAACTACGAGGGATGGGGGGCAGCGCGTCGATGTGGGTGCGGGGGGGGGGGGCACCCTGATCTGATGGAGGGCGGGGAAAGCAGCTTCTGATGGAGGTGGGGGGCAGAGCGTCATGGAGGGGGCGGGGGGTGGTGGGGCGGGGGAGCAGCGTCTGATGAGGGGGGGGGCGCGCTGGCTGAGGAGGTGCGGGGCAGCGCTGACTGAAAAGGGGTGGGGGGCGCGCTGATCTGAGAGAGGTGGGGGGGGGCAGCAGCTGACTGATGAGAAGGGGGGGGGCGGGCAGCGTGATCATGAGAGGTGGGGGCAGCCTGACGATTGAGGTGCGGGGGCAAGCTATTGATGGGGGGGGGGGCAGCAGCTGATTTTATGGGGGTGGGGGGGGGGGGCAGCGACTATAGGGGTGGGGGCAGCGCTGATTGATGGGGGGGGGGCAGCAGTGATCTGTGGAGGTGGGGGGCGCAGCTGACTGATGGGGGTGGGGGGGGCAGCATGTCTGATGTGGGGCGGGGCAGCGCTATCTGAGGAGGTGGGGCAGCAGCTATCTTGGAGGGGGGGGGGGGGCAGCGCTATCTGATGGGGGTGGGGGGGGCGCAGTGATCGAAGGGGGGTGCGGGCAGCAGCTGTTTTTCGGGATGGAAGGGGGGGGGGGGCAGCGCTGATTGATGGGGGTGGGGGGCAGCGCTTTCGGGTTGAGGTGCGGGCAGCGTGTCTATAGAGGGGGCAGCGCGGGTCGATAAAGGGGTCGGGCCCTGTCTGAGGGAAGGTGCGGGGCAGCGCTGATCTGATGAGGGGTGCACAGCTGTCTGATGGGGTGGGGGCAGCGCTGATCTGTGGAGGTGGGGGGCAGCAGCGATCATGTGAGGTGGGGGGGGGGGGGGGAAAAAAGCACTGATTTGGGGTGGGGGGGGGTGATCTGAGGAGGTGCGGGCAGCACTGTCTGATAAAGGGGGGGGGGGGGGGCAGCAGCTGATCGATGGGGGTGCGGGCAGAGGGTTGATGGAGGTGGGGGCAGCCCTTTCTGAGGAGGGGT
This sequence comes from Phyllomedusa bahiana, assembly GCA_025379985.1. NCBI lineage: Eukaryota > Metazoa > Chordata > Amphibia > Anura > Hylidae > Phyllomedusa > Phyllomedusa bahiana. The sequence continues at coordinate 7,544 of JAODAL010073097.1, read as the reverse complement.
GGGGGCAGCGCTGTCTGAGGGGGGGGCGGGCAGCCTGTTGAGGAGTGGGGGGCACGTGTTGTTTTGGAGGTGCGGGGGGGGGGGGGGGGGCAGCAGCTGATTGTTTTAAAGGGTGGGGGGGGCACAGTGATCTGATGGAGGTCCCGGGGCAGCGCTGATCTGATTGGGTGGGGGGGGGGGGGGAAAGCACCCGATCTAGGAGGTGCGGGCAGCAGCTGTCAAAGGGGAAGGTGGGGGGGGGGGGGGCAGCACTGATCTGATGAGGGGTGCGGGCAGCGCGGTCTATTGGGGGGGGGCAGCCCTGATTGAGGGAGAGGGGAGCAGCTACTGTTTGGAGGTGGGGGCAGACGATTGAGGAGGGGGGCAGCAGCTGATCTGATGAGAGGTGGGGGGCAGCGCTGATTTTAGAGAGTGGGGGGCAGCAGCTGATCGAGAGAGGGCGGGGCGCAGCTGATCTGATGGAGGGGGCAGCCGCGGGTCTAAATGGGGTGCGGGGCAGGCTGTCTTTGGAGGTGGGCAGCAGCTGATCTGATGAGAGGGGGGGGGGGGGGGGGGGGTTGGGGGGGGGGGCAGCAGCGCTATGGGGTGCGGGCACACGCTATTAGGGGGGGGCAGCCCGGGCGTTTGGAGGGGGGCGGGGCCCAGCGCGCTGAGGGAGGTGCGGGAGCCCTTCGATGGAGGTGGGGCAGCGCTGCTGAGGGGGTGCGGGGGGGGCCGCTGTCGATGAGATTTTGGGCAGCGCTGTTGTTTAGGGTGCGGGGCAGCAGCGGATGAAGGGGGCAGCCCGCGGGCTGATTAGGGGGGCAGCAGCGGTCGATGGAGGGGGGGGGGCACGCTGCGAGGAAGGTGCGGGGGGGGGGGGGGGGGGGGGGTGGGGGGCAGCGCTGTTGAGGAGGTGGGGGGGCAGCGCTGCGATGGAGGTGGGGGGGGGCAGCGTTTTCCTATTGGGGTGCGGGCAGAGCTGATCTGATGAGGGTGGGGGGGGGGGGGCGGCAGGTCTAAAGGAGGGTCGGGCACGGCTGGTCTGAGGGATGCGGGCAGCGCTGTCGGTTTGGAGGTGCGGGAAAAGGCTGGTCGATGAGAGGTGCGGGGAGCACCCTGTCTAAGAGGGGGGGGGGCAGCCGCTGTCTGAGGAGGTGCGGGCAGCAGCGATCATGAGAGGTGCGGGGGGGAGCCGATCTATGGAGGTGGCGGGGCAGCAGTGTTGATGGGGTGCGGGGGGGGGGGGGGGGGGGGGGGGGGGTGGGGGGGGGGGCGCCTGTCTAGGAGGTGCGGGGCGGGGCGTGATCTATGAAGTGGGGGGCAGCGCGGGTTTTTAGGGTGGGGGGGGGGCCACTTTCTGATGGAGGGGGGGCAGCGCGCTGATGAAGGTGCGGGGGGGGTTTGGGGTGGGGGGGTGGGTGGGGGGGGGGGGTTTTGTGGGGTGGGGGGGTGAGGGGGGGGGGTGTTTGGGGGGGGGGGGGGGTGGGATGGGGGTTGGGGGGGGTGGGGGGGGGGGGGGGGGTTTTGTGGGGGGGGAGGGGGGGGGGGGGGGGGTTGAGAGGGGTGGGGGGGGTGGGGTGGGGGGGGGGGGGTTGGGGTGGGGGGGGGGGGGGGTGGGGGGGGGGGGGTTGTGGGGGGGGGCAGCCTGTCTGAGGGGGTGGGGGGCACCCGCGGGTCTGAGGGAAGGTGCGGGCACCCCGCTGTCTGATGAGAGGTGCGGGCAGCGCTTCTGATAGAGGTCGGGGCAGCAGCTGTCGATAGAGGTGCGGGCACCTGTCGTGAGGTGGGGGAAAAGCAGCTGATCTATGAGAGGTGGGGGCAGAGGATCGATGAGGGGGTGCGGGGCAGCAGCTGTCTGATGGAGGTGGGGGGGGGTCTGATGGAGGAGGGGGGGGCCCCGCTGGTCGATGAGAGGTGCGGGCAGCCTGTCTGAGGAGGTGCGGGCACAGCGGGTCTGAGGGAAGGTGGGGGGCAGCGCTGGCTGATTAGAGGGGGGGGCACCCGGGGTCTAGGGAAGGGGGGGCAACCCCGCTGTTGATGGAGGGCGGGGCCCCCCGCGGGTTAGAGAGGTGGGGCAGCCGCTGGTCTGATGAGAGGTGCGGGCAGCCCGGGCGGTGGGGGGGGGGCAGCCGCGGTCTGATAGAGGTCGGGCAGCCGCGGCGATGGGGGGTGGGGGGCAGCGCTGGTCTGATGAAGGTGCGGGCAGCCGCTGGCTGATGAGAGGTGCGGGCGCCGCGGGGTTTGATGGAGGGGGGGGCAGCGCTGGTTGATGGAGGTGCGGGGAAACGCTGATTTTATGAGAGGTGCGGGCAGAGCTGTCTTGGAGGTGCGGGCGCGGGCGGGTCTATGAGAGGTGGGGGGCAGCCGGGGTCTGATGAGAGGTGCGGGCCGCAGCGGGTCTGAGAGGTGCGGGGCAGCCGGGGGTCTGTGGGGTGCGGGGCGGGCCCGGGGTCGATAGAGGTTTCGGGCGCAGCGGGTCTGTGAGAGGTGGGGGGGCAGCCGCTGTCGATGAGAGGTGCGGGGAGCAGCTGGTTGATGAGAGGTGGGGGGCACCCCGGGCTGGGGGGTGGGGGGAATGTTGGGGGTGCGGGGCAGCGCTGATCTGATAAGGTGCGGGGCGCAGCGGGGTCTGATGGAGGGGGGGGGGCACCCGCGGTCGATGGAGTGGGGGGCACCCCGCTCTGATGGGGTGGGGGGGCACAGCTGTCTGATGAGAGGTGCGGGCACCCGCGGGTCTGATGAAGGTGCGGGAAAGGGCCGGTCTGATGAAGGTGGGGGGGCAGCGCTTCTGATGGGGAGGTGGGGGGCACCCGCGGGTTTTAAGAGGGGTCGGGCAGCCCTGTCTGATGAAGGTGCGGGCAGCCCGCTGGTCGTGAGAGGGCGGGAAGCCGTGGTTTGATGTGAGGTGCGGGCAGCCGCTGGCGATGAGAGGTGCGGGCAGCCGCTGGTCTGATGAGAGGTGCGGGCAGCAGCTGATCTGATGTGAGGTGCGGGGCAACAGCTGATCTGATGTGAGGAGCGAGGAGAGAGAGATTCTCTTTCTAAAAACGTATCCGGAAACTGCATCCGTAAAACGCAAGTGAAAAAGCATACAATACGGATCCAAATAAAGTATCAACTGTTGCGTTTTTCGGATACACTTTCCGGATGCGCTTTACATGTGTCAAAAACGGATCCGTAAAAAGGATCCAAAACGTCGTGTGAACAAGCCCTACAGGGGCATAACTAGAAATGGCAAGGCCCCATAGCGAACCTTTCAATGCCCCCCCCCCCTCCCCTCGCCCCTCAACCCTGTCCATAAACAAAAAACTTATATGTTCTGTCAAGAATAATGGAGAAAAAAAAAAATTAGAGTACATCAGACACTTTCTGCACACGCTGGTCATACGGCGGTCACATCCCGCACACACCAGACACCCATGTAAACACAGCCATGTACACACATGCACAGCCACAGACACTCATGTACACACATGCAGACACATACACAGCCATGTAACACACACACACACATGTACACATATGCACACCCATGTAATACACACACCCATGTACACGGATGCACAGCCACGTAAACATACTCATGTACACATATGCACACCCATGCAGACACATACACACCCACTTATACACACATATACATACACAAAAAATGTACCCGATCACCGTGCACATCTCAGCATGGTGTTGCTAAACAGCAGGTCACAGAGGAGGGAGACAGAACAGCAGGCAGCTTCCATCTCCTGAGCTCCTGCACACTGCCGTGCCGAGGGCGCATCTCTCCCCTCCACTCTGACCCGACGTATTCACTGAGCTCCGCTGAGACTTTAGTCCGGAGAGGTGTGCACAGGAGGGGGCTGCGCTGCAGGAGCTCTGATTACTGCCCCATGCAACGGCCGCAGGAGCTGAACTACCGGGGAAGGAAATGTGGGAGCAGCTGCCCCGGGTCCCCTAAGAGCACGGGCCCCATGGCAGCTGCTACGTCTGCTCCCCCGGTAGTTCCGCCCCTGTCTGATTACCACCATCTGTCCACTCACAGCTTTCCCTTCTTGTACTTTCTTTGGGAGGCAGAGCACAATAAATGTCCAACACACATTAGTCTCCTTCTCACCTGTAGATTACATAGACTGATAGGCTTAAGCTGCCTGTCTATGGGAGGAAGATAGATCCAGGTATATATGGAAAGTATATAGGAAGGAGAATGCTCGCCCGGGGGCTGTAGAGGAAGTGAAGCCTATGTTTCTTGCTTTGCCTACCAATTATCCCTCACAATTATCAGCACACTATGCTCTGCAGAGGACCTGTGACATTTCTGGTTTAGTAAATCTCTCTGCAATGATAATTCCCTTATAACTCAGTGCTGTCCCTCTGCCCTCCTTCCTGAAAGTGTCTGCATAAATGGACAACTGGGTGTCACTCCTGCCAGAGTCTCCACACACTGGAAAGGTATTCAATTATTTATTAACTGCTTGAAGCATAACCGGGGAACCGCCCAGCCTACCTATAAGGGTATGTTCGCAAGGCGTCATTGGGGCCCGTACCGTATGCACCGCAATACGCCGGGTGTTTAGGGATCAGCACGTATCCCAAAGAACGGAGGAGGGGGTGAGTAAGGGAGGGGGGGGGGTGGGGTGTCAGCACCTGCCGACCCTATTGACATGCATTACTTGTGGCGCGTAATCGCCGTGAATAATTGACATGTCGTATTGTACACACGGGGGGACGAGGCGTAATCCATAGTTCTCATAGGATTACTGTAATTGTGACGCGCATCTCACAGCGTATAACGCGCAATAAGCAGCAAAATGTGCGCCGCATCAATGGGGATTGGGTTCTCGTCACGGAAAATTCTCAAAGTATGGAGTGTATAGTAAGGAGTTTCCACCCCAAAAATCCGCTCTATAATGTTTAACCCCCTACACTATTGCTGCCTGTGATTTTTTACCTTTTATGTTGATATATATATATATATATATATACACATACACACACACACATACATACACACACTAACTATAGTATATTCAATTTAATACTTTATATGATTTGTAATAGAGTATTCTACAACCACAACGAAAAATGTGTGTCTTGAAAACCTTGTCAAATCCTGCTCTGAAAACTGCAGCATAGAGGAACATTTGAAGCCGATTTGGACACTGAAAAATCAGCCATGTGAACCTAAGAAAAAGATGCTCCAGAACGGTTGTTATTTTACAGGGATCCCAAGTATTTGCTAAGACGGACAGGTCAGGAGATGTCACAGGTGCTCTTTTACCCCTTGTTGAGGTTTTTATGACAACTGGGGCCACTGCATATACAGCAGGTGCTGCTTGTTACATATTTTGATTTAGCTACTAACCAATTAGATGCCATGGTCAGCGTGACCCCAGAATCCACGCAGTTACCTGGGGAGGGGCTTAAGTAACCGAGAGGACTAAATGTGAAAGAAAGTTTAATATACTACACTCCTTATATAAATTAAAGGTTCAAAGTATCCTCTTTTTTTTTATGTTAAAATATGGCATTGCCTTTTCTGCAGGATTAAAAAACATGAAATATAACCCATCACATTATATATATATCTATATCTATATCTCAAATCAGTCTTTATCATATACAATTTATTAATTTTTTTTTTTTTTCAGGATGACTGCACATAGAAAAAATATATATATTTGGTCATCAATTGGCTATAAGCCAGCATGGTGCACCATACGTAACCAATACTTGCACTCTATACAAGTCTGATCTATACAAGTCTGATATAATATTGGCAATTTCCCCCCTCATGGATACAAGGCGTGTGAACAGCTGTCCCCCTGTGCGGTATGGTGGCTTTTCTACAAACTAGTGTGAACTGGTTCTCATTCGACGTGCAGTTTTTTGTTGCACGTTGAATGGCCCCCTCATGTATAGCAGGTGTGTGGGCAATTGATTGGCAGAAATCTGTACCTGTGAAACTTCTCTTTCTTTCATGTAGCACTGAGGCTTTTATTACTTCCTAACAGGAAGTCTTTAGTCCAGCCAATGAGCTGTGAGTATGGCCGTGTTTTTTTTTTTTTGTTTTTTTTTAAAGTATGCTGTATGTCGCCTCCCTCCCCAGAAAGGAAACACACAAAAACCTACATGTTTATGTGCATGTGTGTGATAAACAACCTATTAATCCTAACCTTATTTTAGAATAATGACAAGGCAATACCAGTAGGAAAAAAACAAAAAACACACACACCACAAGCAGCCCTCGTACATCAACAAGAAGTTAAGGGTAGTTAAGTGACTGAAGTGCCCATGCCTGTGGTGTAGCCATGGCTCTAGGGACAAATAGGGAATGGTCAACTGATTATTCAATTCCTGAAAAATCTGGTTAAAAGGGGATACACATACAAGCAGCAAGTGGTAGCCCTCAATCAGTAGAAGTCAATAGTGCATGGAGAATACAGTCAGAGTCTGGTTTGTAGGAAATGGGACTATGCAGACGCTGCAAATAACACACATAACATATGGAATATATGTGGAAAACAAAAAAAGTCAAAAATACAATTCCAGCAACTTTGTAAGGAAAATTGTAAAATGAACTCTTTACTCACTTGTACTTCAGAAATAACCACTGGAGGATCCATAGCGCCACAAGAATCATTCCATTGATTTCACATATAGAGAAGGCCCACGCTACCCGGTCAAAGTGATCAAAAAATACATCCGGAAGCGGCCCTTGCTCGGTCTTAGGAGGCACACGTTCATGGACAACAGAGATCATCACTGAGGTGAACATAAAACAGCAAAGTGCATAGAGGAAGGCTATTAAGGTTTTCCACCACTCGTTAGGAAAAGCCTGGGAACGGTCCACCTCAGGCATGGGGATCTTGATCATCTCTTTTCGGACTCCATTTGGCACCCCATTCTTCTTGGCTTTGCTGGTGAAACTATGATCGTTGGAATTGATCTCCTCTGTGCAAATATGTCCGTTGGCGTGGCCATTCTTATGGTCGTCTGTGTGGTTCTCGAGGTGTAGAGTCTCTGTCTCCTCCTGCAACTGCCGGCCATTATCAGATGACACACGCGACAAGGGCGGCTTCTTAAAGTCATCTTCTTTTAACCTGAGCAAACCTTGGCCATTGAGGGATTTAAAGGTCTCCGAGTATTCTTGTAGACCTCTCTTTGTCAACCAGTCATTAACCTCCTTGGGTGACCAGTAGGTTACGTCCTTCATTTTCCAATTCCGGCTGTGTTTTTGTGTATTTTACTCAATCCAATTATAATTGCAGAAGACCAGCAAAAGTCCTTTTCGTAACTTTCTCATCCTGTCTCCGATGTTGCTCTATAGAATGAAGGATCGTGCACACGAATGGGAACACTTCACATGACCGGCCACGCGAGGAGGCATAGAAGGATGGACCGCCGCCGCTCAACTATGGACAAAGACAAAGCAGAAGTCAGACACCACTTAAAAGGAGAGCTAACCATTTGTTACAACGTTATGAACGGAAGAGTCTTATGTGGTTTCCTAGGAATTGTAGGACAATGAGGGGGGGGGGAAGTGTTACCCCCAATAGTCCCCAAAG